>OY757546.1:24977931-24985346 GCA_963584105.1 Alviniconcha strummeri | reverse complement strand
TGTTAGTATTATATTTGGCTGACGGGACACTCATAGGGTTATATCATGTCAGGGGAAAAGTTGCGAAATCAGGTCGGACAAGCGGGATAAGAGGAACCTCCGGATACGATAAATTCATTGAGAAGAAGGATCCATTGTGTCAAAGTCTCTCCCGGGCACGGATCAGAAGCAAACATGGGAGGTGTGAACGCTCCTCCTTTTGAACAGTGGCAGTTTGTTTTATGTAGTGTCTAGAGTTATCGACTTTGTTGTACGTAGCGTCTAGAGTTATCCACCTTGTTTTATGTAGTGTCTAGAGTTATCCCCTGCTACCGTCATTCCAGCCACCGATGGCAGCTCTGCGGTCTTTTGAACACATTTATTTGTCGTTGGTATCTAGCGGTTTATGTAAGTGGTATCAGCACACTACACCCAGTCGCAGCGAAAATAGGTCTTATCACCTAGCCGCACGTTTTTGTGTGTGAGCAAAGGTTGTTCCCCTCCCCATTTGAAGATGGTTATTTGCTCTGGCTATCTCCTGCCTTCATCGGGTCGTGCGCTTTGTCTCAGGCTCCACGTACGTCTCTCCACTGAAGCGACACTTTTGTTCAACACTAAACCTGTGCTTATGCGCTTATCGCTGTCTGAGGGTCTTAGACCTGCACTCGGTTCCCGTTAGTAGCTTGGCTTCTGGTCTTCGGGGTGAGCCGGGTGTCAGCCCACCCGGCCGTTCACTCCGTTTTTTACCCCCTCCAAGGATCCGCCAAGATTAGCGAGAAAAGGTAAACAGTATGTATATATTTTATAAGATAAACGCCTGGTTTCGAACTTCTAAAACGGCAGGTCGCTCGCTGCTGTTTGTTCCTTTTTACTTTTGGTGTTTTGTTTCGGAGGTTACGAGCGTGAAAAGGAACTTTGGAGGGTGGGGTTTGGGAGGTGCGGGGGGTGGGGATAGGGGAGGTTGGGGGGGGGGGGGGGGGATTGAGATAGAGTTCGGGGCTGTCACCGTGACACTTCACGCCCAGTCAACCGCGACGGTCATGTCAGGGTTGGGTAGTTAGTTAGTTGGTGCTTTGAGCCCAGTCAGCCACATAGGGTTATATCATGTCAGGGGAAAATATTGCAAGTCGGAAAATCACACGAACAAGTCTGGTTCGCGGTTCTAGACGTAACAGACTTTGTGCTTGAAGATTTGTGTGTGTGTGTGTGTGTGTGTGTGTGTGTGTGTGTGTGTGTGTGTGTGTGTGTGTGTGTGTGTTGGGGAGGGGGGGGGAGGGTAGGAGCTGGAAAAAAACGGAAGTCAGAAATTAGAATGGCAGGAGTTCCGACCTGGCAGCAGGCGAAGCGTGCCGAGATCGCTCTGACCGACTGCAGGTTTAACAGAGATAGCCTTTGATAACTGTCGGTTTCCAACGGGAGGGGGGTGGGGGTGCTGCACTGACTTCACAGCTGGATGTGCACCGCATCGTAATTGAAACTCTTCCTTGCTTCTCTGTATAAGGCCTGCTGTTTTGTAGCAACCGCATTGGTTTGGGCGTTCCTGCAGGCTTGGAAAATGCGATACTTGTTCTGCTGTCGGTTGTAGCGCTAGGTGAACTGTGACTGTTCAGACGTGCTTGTTGTTGACCGGTTTTGTCCTGATTGCGTTTGCTGTTGACTCTCTTGACTGTTGACTACGATGTTGTCTGTGCTGTGTCCGGAGCTGTAGTCAGGCTTCTCCTAGTGCTTGCGGCTTTGTGCTTTGTGCGTTGAACTGATGTAGAAGAATTGTGACCGTGTGAGTCGTGCAGGCGTGATCCCGAGCTGTTGACGGGGCGTTGATATCCAAGAACCAACTACCTACCTCTCCACCCTGAAAAATTATGTATGTAAATATATCGGCGTTGCAAGAGAAAGGGGCTGAGGAATCGATTGTATACCGTAGACGGCTGCATGAAGACCGGGAGGTGGATGCAGAGGCAAGCTGGAATTAAAGGGGAGGTGGAGGAGAGGCGGGGAAGGGGGAGGGAGGAAGGAGGAAGGGGAGGTAAGGTAGGGGGCTGAGTGATGAGGAAGAGGAACCGATTCTGCCAGTCGTTGGGAGCCCGTGGTTTTCGCGTCAGCTGTAGAGATTGTCTGCGGCCCAGCCGTCAGGGGTGGCAGGCGGAGTTAGCTGTTGGATGCCGGGTTGTTCTCTATCTAATCGCCGGATGGACCGCATGAACCGCTCCCTGAAGGCCGGACTGGTGGGAGGCGGGAAAGCAGACAGCCACAGAGAGGGTGCCGGCCCTTGTTAGGCTGTTATTTCATGGCGGTGGAGTTGCTTGTGTTTGCAAACTCTGGCCGCACCAGTGTGGACGAACAAGCGAACAAATAAGTAGATACAATTGATTAAATCATTTATTCGTTCACCCACTCAGTCACTCACTTTCGGCCAACCAAGCAAGAAAGCTAGCAATCAATCAATTTAAATACTGGATAATTCAGTCCAGTAATTCAGTACATCCATCTATCTTTCCAACACTTACGCACTCACTCTCACTCACTCAGTCATCCGCTGATTCGCACCCTCACTCGCTCGCTTACCCACCCACTCAGTGGCTCATCATTGATCCACTCCCCCGCTCAATGGTTCATTGATCCACTCACTCACTGACGCGCTCACTTGCTGGCTCTCTCACTCACTCGCCCGCCATCTGCTCTTTCATTCACTCACTCGGTCGGCCATGAATCGGCCAATCAGACAAGTAAGGAAGTCTGTAAGCAAAACAGTCGGCGCAAGGCTAGACATTTCACAGTCAGTCTCACCCTGTAGAAGCTCTGTCTGAGCTGCAGTGACCTGAACGTGGACTGCAGGGAGACAACCCGAACCAGTCCGCCCTGCAGTTTCTTTACGTGACGTAATCTGCACGAGTCCGTAACTGCTGCTGTTTCTGGCCGAGATAAGCAGGTGGATATTATATTTGTAGCATGTCAGGTGCTCCGATAATACCGCTGCCATTTTATCATTCTGGCTGTGACCTCGGTAGAGGTTTAGCGCAGCGCACTGACGGAAAGTTCTCTGCATGCTCAGTGGTGAATTTTGCACGGTAGACACAAAATCTTCTTCTGGATTTGACGCTTTGAGTGTCTGTGTGTTGATTTTGCTATATGCCTGTGTGTTGATTTTGATTTTTGATAACGGTTGTTGTGGATTTGAAGCTGAGGCGGAAAACCAAATACGATTTGTCTTTGTCTTTTCTTTTAGTCTTCCGTTGAACTTGAAGACGTTATCTCGCTAATCACACCGAGCACGTGTGTGTGTGTGTGTGTGTGTGTGTGTGTGTGTGTGTGTGTGTGTGTGTGTGTGTGTGTGTGTGTGTGTGTGTGCGCGCGCGCGTGAGTGCGAGCGCGCGTTGTTTTGTTGTTGATAATTGCACCATTTGGCGTGGATTTATTCAGTGAAAAATACACGCAGGTGTAAGCTGCGTCGTAATTGCAATAATGATCTCAGCAGACATGTGACTCATGCCGTCTCCCAGCACCAAGTTAGGAAAACAAAAGGCGTTTTTAAGACTTTACAACTGACAAACATTGGCAGCATTAACTCACACTCGTGCACGCATGCTGGCACGCACGCACACACACACACACACACACACACACACACACACACACACACACACACACACACACACACACACACACACACACACACACACACACACTGACACACACATACGCGCGCGCAGATACATACCCCCACAGAGAGACAGAGAGAGAGAGAGGGGGGTGGGGGGAGGAAGTGGAAGAAGTCTTGCCTTTGCGTTAGTGTTTCACGGCGCTTTGCATGACCCTTATCTCTTACCATCACGAGCTTTTCAAACATTGCCAGCCAGTCCTTTTTTCAAACATTGCCAGCCAGTCCTTTTTTCAAACATTGCCAGCCAGTCCTTTTTCCCCCTACCAGCTTTGCTTGTGCAGGCCGTTGCAAACTGTTCAAATACTGGCTGCGTAGCCGATTCCTTTGTGACGGGGCAAATAGACGTGCTCATAAAGCTCGTTTAAAAAAGTTTTTAATAATTTTTGTGCATACGCTTTTTAGCTACCAGACAAGCCCTCCACCTTTGGTCCGCTCCCTCTTTCCCGGCCTCTTTTTTTCGCTTCTGTTTCCGAACAATGTGCGGCATGATTCAGAGACTTTGTATGTGAATGTCAAGGTAGTAAAAAAGATTTAGTAGGCTTTTAGAGCGACAAATGTGGAAATTAAGGGCGTGCTAAAATCGTCTTTTCTTGTTTGTATGTGGTCGTTTTTGTTGTTGTATTTTTCGTTTTTCTTTCTTCCAGTCTTTGGTTGCACGAAGTCTGCCTGTCTCGTTCTGCCAGACGTTTTTCTGTCTGCCAGCCTCTCAGATTCTGTGTGTGTGTGTGTGTGTGTGTGTGTGTGTGTGTGTGTGTGTGTGTGTGTGTGTGTGTGTGATTTGTTGTGTGTGTGTGTGTGATTTGTTGTCTGTCTATGTCTGTGTCTGTCTTTGCTTCTGCCTTCTAGTCCTTGTTTCTATCTGCCTGTCTCAGTCTTCTCTCCGTCTCAGTCTGGCTATCTCTCTTGATGCGGTAAGAGATGATGTTACTGTTCGTGTTCATTTTGTATCAGAAATGTTTTGACTTTATTCGTCTCTGGAAAAGATAGACTATCTTTCTCTATATCTGTCTGTGCCTGCCTGCCTGTCTGTCTCTGTCTGTGTCTGTCTCTGATTATATTTTGTGCCCGAGGGCTGGATGGAAAAAAAAGTATTGTACTTATTCCATTACCCCCGTTAATAAACAATTCGTTCGTTCGTTCATTTGTTCTGTCTGTCTGTCTGTCTGTGTGTGATATTTCAATTACAGATAAACTCGTTGTTAGGTTTTATTAGCAGAGCGAAATCCCGTCTCCCGTCGCCTACTGCAGGCAGGCAGACACGTGCACACGCGAAGAAGCTCAGTTTCTCCCTCATCTTCTGTATCCACCCGCCCAGTCCAGCGCTGTGACGTGTTGTTGAAAGGTGACGTTGGTGTGTCGTTGCAGGTGGTGACCCCGGTGAAGAAGGGCGACATCTACCTGTACAGCCCGCCCAACCGCTCCATGGAGGACTACGACGTCCCCCCGTCCCGCTACTTCCCCACCAGCAAGGAGGCGTCCCCGGAGCCGGCCGCCAGCGAGCTGTACGACGTCCCCACCAACCTGCCAGCCGTCGCCAACACCAACAACAGCAGCAACAACGGCAGCAGCAACAACTTCTACGACACTCCTCCGTCCAGTAAGCGGGCGTCGAGCGAGAGAACGCCGCCGGGCAGCCAGCGAGCGTCCATGGACAGCCTGTCGTCAGCCTCCTCCCAGTCGCGGAGGCTGTCCGGGGACCAGCAGCAGCAGGAGCAGCTCTACCAGACGCCTCCCAGCAGCAAGAGGGTGTCGGCGGAGAGTGGGACGATGCGGCTATCTGGAGGTGAAGGCCACTACGAGACGCCCCCAGGCAGCAAGCGAGCTTCTTTGGAGAGGATCCTCTCCGACGACGACGACCAGCCCACCTACGACACGCCCACGTCGTCCCGGCCGCTGGAGCTCCCCGGTGAAGCCACCTACGACATCCCCAACCCCAACCCCGGCTCCCGGCGGACGTCGCGCGACTCCACGGGGACGGGCAGCCGCGCCAGCATGATGTCCACGGCCTCTAGCGAGTCGTGCATCTCGGGCGGCTCGTCCTCCCACCTGGGCCCCGGCCGCCACTCCAACGCTGCCAGCCTCCCGGACTCGGCGCGCTCCAGCCTGGACGCCTCTCTGCACGAGCCCTACGACCTGCCGCCCAGGGAGAGCCGCGCCCTCAAGCAGCTGTCCATGGACTCCGGGCTGGGTCTGTACGACACGCTGGGCCCCGGCCGCCACCTCCCGGCCTCCTCCTCCTCCTCTCCCCAGCCTCCCCACTTCGCCGCCAGCTCCTCCCACCTGTCGGACTACGCCAAAGGGGATCGGCCCCCGATGGACATTAAGCGCAGTCGCAGCCTGGAGCACGCCCTGGACGATCTCTACGACTCCCCGCGCAACAACGCGCCCAAGGTCAGCCTCAAGTCGGCCGTGCCGGCGTTCGGCTCCACGTCGGCCGTCAACCACGACCCCAACGCCGTGTACGACATCCCGCCTCAGGTGACGCGCGACTCCATCATCTCCGCCCGCTCGGACTCCTCGGACGAGAGCCTGAGGCTGTCCTCCTGCAGCATGGACTCGCGGAGCTCGGGCGCCGAGTACTCCTCGCTGGCGGAGGGCGTGTACGAGGAGCTGCTGCTGGACCTGGACTCGGCCCTGGAGCTGCTGGTCAAGCTTCAGCAGGACGTCACGCGCGCCGCCTCGCGCCTCCTCGCCTTCGTGTCCTCCACGTGGCGTACGAAGGAGTCCCTGCAGACCCACGTGTACGAAATCAAGGTGGCCTGCGTGGAGCTGAAGAAGACGCTGACGGCCTTCCTGGAGTTCGCGCAAGGCACCCTGGCCAACTCGGCCCGCCTGTCGGACCGCAAGCTGGTGGGGCGGCTGGTGAAGCAGGTGACGCCCCTGCAGCAGCAGCGCAAGGCCATCTCGGCCGCCCTGCGCTCCCTGGAGGAGATGAAGTGGCAGGTAGCGCTGCTGGCCGAGCCCCGAGAGCCCCGGGAGCCCGGGTCGCAGGACGACCTGGGCACCATCACCTCCCTGGCCAAGGACCTGGGCCCGGAGGTGAAGAAGCTGGCCTCCCTCATCCAGGGCAACAGCACCTTGCTCTTCAAGCGCTCCTCCGACCTGGCGGCGCAGTCCCGGGGCG
Organism: Alviniconcha strummeri; assembly: GCA_963584105.1. NCBI lineage: Eukaryota > Metazoa > Mollusca > Gastropoda > Provannidae > Alviniconcha > Alviniconcha strummeri. The sequence continues at coordinate 24,978,582 of OY757546.1, read as the reverse complement.
CCGGCAAGAGCCCCGTGGTGTCCAAGCCGCCCATCGGACCCAAGCCCGAGCTGGCGCCCAAACCCGCCCTGCTTGGCGGCGGGGGCGGCACGGGCGTGGTGATACAGAGGCCGCGGTCCGTGCAGCAGAGGCCTCTCCCCGCACCGCCCGTGTCCGTGTCCGACAGGCCGTTGCCGCCCACACCGCTGGAGCAGAGAACGCGTGAGCGGGATCTGACGGGTTCCTTGGACAACCTCAGCGACTACATCAACATTGCGGAGGACGGTGTGCGGCGGTGCGCTGTGGCTGACGACGACGACGACGGGGACAGGGATTACAGTGACCTGCAGCAGGAGTACGACTACGTTCAGTTGGAAACGTGTGACGTTGTGGCTCAGCAGCAGTGCAAAGACCAGCAGCAGCAGCAGCAGCAGCAGCAGAATCTGAAGAACATCCAAGAAGAGGTGGAAACTCCCAGCACCCCGACACCAGAAGACAGTCGGTGTTCCGAGCAGGAGGCAGTGGAGAAGCCGGACAAGGAGAGTGCGTGTATAGAGACGGAGGAGAAGCCGGAGCCTACTCACCACACGGAGAGCGTGTCGGCCGATCTTGGCGACAGCAAGCACCCGGACATCGACACGGTGCCCACGAAGGAGAGCGCGGCCGGCACGA
>OY757546.1:24967931-24972931 GCA_963584105.1 Alviniconcha strummeri | reverse complement strand
TAAAATGCCCGTCCCTAATAAGCCTTATGGTTTCTGTGGACGCTAAGCACAATGTTTACAGGTAACATTTTATGAGTTAATATACACGGGGCGTCACGCGATGTGACAGAAATGATATCGGGACAGAGTAGTGAAGAAAAGCAGAGGTTAAAAACAAGAGAGAAAATAAAAACAAAAGAGAGAAAAAGAAAAAGAAAAAAAGAAAAAGCATTTTTTACCACTTGCAACATGTAAATGTGTTTTCATTTTCTTTCCACAATCCCCTTCCACTGAAGAACACGAATAATAATACGAAAAATAATGATAGAGAAAAAGTACAGTGAAGCTGGTAGGATACTAATTACTAGCGTGTGTACAATATTTTCCGACTTTACAAGTGTGAAAAGTGTGAAGATGTTGAACCTTCCTGTCATTGTGTACACACGTCTATGACACTGGTTTTCCTGTTCCTTTTTTCTTCTTCTGTTTTTTCCCCCTGAGCAGATTTTTTGCTCTTAGGATATCTTTCCCGAACTAGTGCCTTTTCAATTTTCCCTATTGGAAATAGGTTTTTGCAAGAAAAAGAATGAATTTTGAGAATCAAAACTCCTGCGCTGAATTTACTGTCAAGCTCTTCCACCACCAGCATCCCGGAGACTCTGGCGAAATACCAAAGACGGTTAAATCCCCACCGTTGTGTACCATCATTCTAACCAGGACCCACAGACGTTATAATCCTTGCATTTCATGTCTTCACGATTCACAAAAGCTTAGAAAAAAAATCGTTTTTTTGTTTGTTTGTTTTTTGTCTGTTTGTGTGTTTGTTGATAAAATACAACACGATTCACTAAAACTTAGGATTTTTTCCTTAGATCGATAAAAAGAAAAAGGAAAAAAAAGCAGCTTGTGTGTTTAGAATATATCACATGCAACTGATTTCATGGGTTAACAGAGACAGACGCCTTCCGTACTGAAGGACTTTACTGTGGATTAATGCGGTGTCTTGCAACTTTTATTGTGGAACTGAGACTTGTGTGGACGATGTTACTGACACCAGCAATGCCCTCCAACCCAGTAGCCCGTATAGACCTTGCTTCCTCGGTGTATGCAGTAATGTGGCAGACACAACTTTACGGAAGAATGGTACTTATACAGTAATCTGTTGTGATAAGTTATTATATGATTATGCAGTCATTTCATGCGGCAGTAGGATCATTCATCCAGCTGAATAAAATGCTATTCATGTGTATTGCTTGGGTTTTGCCTTTTTGTGTTTTGACTTTTTTTTTCTCCTGAGGACGATTCTGCGTGCGTGCGTGCGTGCGTGCCTGCCTGTGTGTGTGTGTGTGTGTGTGTGTGTGTGTGTGTGTGTGTGTGTGTGTGTGTGTGTGTGTGTGTGTGTGTGTGTGCGTGTGTGTGTGTAGGCGCGTGTTTTATACTGTGTTATTGAGTTAAAAGTGTCGGGGTTTTCCACATTTGACCCAACCCATGAACGGATAACATAATAATTATTCAGAGTGTGACTCATGACCCCCCATTCCCCCCCTCCTCCAGACCCATACCTCCAATTCCCCAATACCTCATCCCTGATGACACATGGACCCAACTCAGCAGACAGCGACGTAAAGACGATTTCAGCCTGGAAAAAACCCTCATCAGTTACAATGCAATGTACTCTGTAATACAGCCGTTTACTGAAGTGTACGATTTCAGCCTGAGGGGAAAAACCCTCATCAGTTACAATGCAATGTGGTCGTTTACTGAAGTGTATGATTTCAGCCTGAAAAAACACCCAAAAACAACAACTCATCAGTTACAATGCAATAAAACCCGTAATACAGCCGTTTACTGAACTGTTTAAAAAAAATTCTACTGATTGACTGGAATGGGGTGTGACTTGTACTGTCATATAAGCAAGAAATCAAGCAAGGCAAAGCGGATTCCTGGTTAAAGCCTAATCCTTTGATTGCTACGTTTTAGGTGTTGGTCGGTGTAACGCCTCAAAGACTCCTCGTGAAGTCAGCCTTGCCTGATCATTTGTCCGTTCAGAAGTCCAACACGCCGTTTGAACGAGCCGAACACGTGTTATTAAGCCAGCCTTGCCGATCTGGTCACTTCATTGTTCCGTTTGAAGTGACCGTCGTTTGATCGGTCCGAAGCTTTACCGAGTCAAATTGCTGCCTGATCATTGTTCTGTTGAGAACATTAACAGCGAATAGCTTGGCTACTTGTGCTGAGTCCGCTGAATGTCGTGCGGTCCTACGGACATGATCACGTCCTGGAAGACTGTCGAAAGTCTTTTGCAGACCTCAGCAAACTGTCTGTGTCTGAAGAGTCTTCTTCACGTTTTCTTTAAAGTCTTTTGCAGACCTCAGCAAACTGTCTGTGTCTGAAGAGTCTTCTTCACGTTTTCTTTAAAGTCTTTTGCAGACCTCAGCAAACTGTCTGTGTCTGAAGAGTCTTCTTCACGTTTTCTTTAAAGTCTTTTACGTAAGTGATATTAGACTGATCTTAAAATTACAATTATCATGCAAACAACATATGTAAGCAAGTTGCACCAAAAACAGTAACAAGAAATTTATAAAAAAGTAAATTAAAACAACAACAATTTGCAGTCAACAACAACAGCAGCAACAACAACAACAACAACAACAACAACAGCAACAACAACAACAAAACCACCAAACAAGCAATAACAAGCAACGACAACAAAAGTGAACAGTGTCTGAAGACTCTTTGACACTCGCAGCTGTAATAAGCTGACAGTGGTTGTTTCTCGCTACTGTACCGTAGTACAGCTGTGGTTTGGGGACACTTGTCTTGTGACTTTGCCCCTCCCAGTTAACGAAACATTAACATGGTTCTCCTCGTTGCTCATCTTAATGCAGAAATCATTCTGGTTGTGACAGTGTAGCGTTAGGTATAGTCCCCCTCCACCCCCGGCCCCTCCCACTGCCCTCCTCCAGTCTCCTCCCCCCCCGCCAGCCCAGACCCCCTCCCCCACCCCCCTCCCCGAACCTCCCGGCAACTCGGTCCCCGCTGGTACTTTCCCGTGCACAGATGGACGTTAAACAAGTTTAACGAACAACTCGTACAGTGAGCATCTTTATATCCATGCCATTAACTGCTTCAGTGGCTTACAAAGACCTAACTCTCTGTAGAAGACTTCCACCAGTTTCATGTCCACAAACTGAGCATCCCATAAACGTCCCGTGCAAACACTTGAAAGAGGCATACGTGTCTATTAAAACTGACAGTACGGGTTTCAAGAGATTTTAACCGTATTTAAAATGCAAAAATATGAATGCCAAGTTCACACACACTCACACACACGCACGCACGCACACGTACACACACACACACACACACAACCGAGATTCCTAATACATTTTTGGGGCGCCATTTTAGAACGAGAGAGGTGCATGATGTTTCCTTGGTAAAAAATAATGACCTGGAAAGAATGTCGTTACTTGAATTCAAAGGGAGGCCGCAACAGCTTTTAAGTAACTGAAAAAAAAAAAAAACGAAAAAACAACAACGAATAATGTGTACACTCCTATAAAGTAAGGCGCACAAACAGCCCAGCGGCGTAGGAATCAAGACACCAGCAGTATTTTCAAATGCTCGTCAGTCATTCACCAATCATAACACAGTTCCGGCCCTACCCAGTTGTTTTTTTTAAGTGTCTTGTGAAGAACAAACGCTGTCCTATTTCTCGACTAGCCCTGATATAACCCTATGAGTGGTTCACTGGGCTCGGGGCATCAACTAAGTAACCCTATTTCTCGACATAAAGGAGAGGCCAACACAAAGCTGTGGTAGAATTTCTGTGGTATTCTGGAACAGAACTCGCCCCGATATAACCATAATGGTTGACAGGGCGTGAAGCACCAAGTTACTTACTTACTTGTTTACTGGACAGAATGGCGTTACTTTTATTCAAAGGTAGACGGCAGCGGCCTTTAAGTCAGTGAAAACAAAACCATCACCGAATAGCGTGAAGAATAAAGGCTGACCCTTTTTTTTCTCCTCCACAGACAAGCGTACAAAAAGCGAAGATAAAATTCCTACGGTCGATCTGAAGACGTCTCTAACTGTACTCAAGACTTTCACCGATAATAGCTGTAACCAGAGACCGTGATATAGATATTATGAGAAGTAGCCAAGCCTTATTCTGTCGGATACTCATCTACTACACTGTTTTGTAATAGGCACTCACTGACACAGGCTCACACTGACACAGCCATACACTGACGCAGGCAGGCACTGACGCAGGCATACACTGACACTGGCATACACTGACACAGGCATACACTGATACTGGCATACACTGACACTGGCATACACTGACACAGGCATACACTGACACTGGCATACACTGACACTGGCATACACGCTCATGCAATGATAAACATACACAAGTACTCACACGCACACACACACACACACACACACACACGAACGCACGGGCACGCACGCACTCACGTAGCCACACAACCAGGCGCGCACGCGCGCGCGCGCACACACACACACACTCACACACACGCACGCACGCACACGTACACACACACACACACACACACTCACACACACGCACGCACGCACACGTACACACACACACACTCACACACGCACGCACGCACACGTACACACACACACACACACACACACACACACTCACACACACGCACGCACGCACACACACACACACACACACACACACACACACACGCCTGTGTGGATGCGTGGGCTTTCACACTCGGGTGTGTCTGTGTGCGTGTGCGTGTGTGTGTGTGTGTGTGTGTGTGTGTGTGTGTGTGTGTGAGAGAGAGAGAGAGAGAGAGAGAGAGAGAGAGAGAGAGAGAGAGAGAGAGAGAGAGAGAGAGAGAGAGAGAGAGAGAGGACTCGAACTCGCGCTGGAAATTTTTATCTTAGAACGATTGTAGTTTAGCTTCAGTCAGACTTGTCTAGCAACTAGTCCTTGCTAAGCTACTGATGAGTGCAAGAAGAGAAGAAATTAC
>OY757546.1:24952910-24967731 GCA_963584105.1 Alviniconcha strummeri | reverse complement strand
GACGACTGCGTGGGGAGAATCAGTAGCGGAAATGCCCTTCTCGACTCCAGAGTCAATTATCTGTGCGACTCTCATTTCGGTATCCGTTCCAACCCCCGCGTAGGGGGCGGGGATAGCTCAGTGGTTAGAGCGCCGGACTCGTGATTGAAAGGTCGCGGGTTCGAATCCTGCTGGAACGGCGGGAGAATTTTCTTCTCCATGGTCGACTTTCTGTGCTGACTCTTATTTCGGTATCCGTTCCACCCCCGTGTTACCACAGTAGCACGTAAAAAATCCCGGTCATTCTGCCAAAAGTGCAGATGGCAGGTTACAGCTAAACACGCATACACCTTACGTATGTGGCTTTTATTGAACCGTGCTTCGGCATTGGTCACAACTTGTCCCTAATATGTCAAATGACATCTGAGGACATTAAGCATCAACTCATCACCCCCGCGTTGCCGCTGTACTAGCGGACTTCCGTCGCTTTGCCCAAAGTGCAGGTGGCAGGTTACAGGTAAATACGAACTGGTCGACATCCACCTCAGTTCGAAATACGCACTGGTCGACTGATCCACCTTCAAACACTCGTGTGGGTGTACTGACCTGGACATGCCGGAGTGAGACAGACTGGCAGGCAAAGCATCCCTCACAAGTGGCCTGCTTCACGGAAGATCTGAAGTGTTGAGGAGCTTGAGGACACTACCTACAGGCACAAAACCAAGAACATCACACCATTGATCGCCTGGAGGAGAGAGGTATGGAAGGAGGAAGTATGGAAGGAGGAAGCGTTAGACGATCCTCCATGAAAGGACGAGAGAAGGCCATCTTCAATCAGACGAACATTGGAACCGTTTGAAAGGCGACGTTGGGGGAAACTTCTGAGAAGTGTGGTGGAGTGCATATGGACTTTTCTGAGCGCATACACTGTGATACCATCTTGAACTGAACTGAATTGACGCCTATATACTTTTGACCCAACAAAGTATGAGTGGGCTGACTACGCTGTCCAGACATAGTTGTGTGAACCCATTAGGGAAACGAGCACACACGCAACCCGCCAGGGAATGCTCGTCCACAGTCGCTTCAGCTCGCTGAGAGAGAGAGAGAGAGAGAGAGAGAGAGAGAGAGAGAGAGAGAGAGAGAGAGAGAGAGAGAGAGAGAGAGAATGAATGAATGAATGAATGAATGAATGGATGAACTTTATTTTACGAAGGTAGTGGAGTAGGTACAGGGGCCTTTTTTTTTTTTTTTTTTTTTTTTTTTTAACATCAAGCCTTCGCCCATGAGGGACTAATTCTACTAATACTAGAGAGAGAGAAAGAGAGAGAGAGAGAGAGAGAGAGAGAGAGAGAGAGAGAGAGAGAGAGAGAGAGAGAGAGAGAGAGAGAGAGAGAGAGAGAATGAATGAATGAATGAATGAATGGATGAACTTTATTTTACGAAGGTAGTGGAGTAGGTACAGGGCCTTTTTTTTTTTTTTTTTTTTTTTAACATCAGCCTTCGCCCATGAGGGACTAATTCTACTAATACTAGAGAGAGAGAGAGAGAGAGAGAGAGAGAGAGAGAGAGAGAGAGAGAGAGAGAGAGAGAGAGAGAGAACGAACGAACGAACGAACGAAAGAAAGGTATATTGAACTAGGCCGTCTGCCCATGTCAAACAGGGAGGTGGGGGGTGGGGGGACATTTTTTGTGCATAAACAATCTTAGCATCAAACATTCCAACAAAATTATCTCCCTACACACACACACACGCACGCACGCACGCACGCACGCACGCACGCACGCACGCACACGCACACACGCCGTACCTACGCACGCGTTCACGCAAACTCTAGCACATTCACACACGCACCGCACCCATGCTCTGCGCGCGCGCACGCACACACACACACACACACACACGCAAACACACACACACACACACACACACACACACACACACACACACACACACACACACACACACACACACACACACGAGAGCGCGCGCTCGCGCGCGAACGCGAGTGCCCTTGGAAGCACAAAAGTAAGAGACAAAAGTAAACATCAGTACAAAAGCATGTGACTCACAATACCCGATCAGGCTAGGACCGCGTTGCTAATACTACTGGCTCTTAGCTCGAAGGCCTTGGAAATATAGATTGCAAGTGGAAAGGATAGTCTTGTATCTGCTAACAGGATTGCCACCTTAAAAGCAGAGGGCGGTTATAAAACTTAGAAGGTAAATAAGTTTCTCTTAGCGTTTAATATTTTGGGCATACTAGCAGAAAATGAATTTCTGATTCGTGGTGTCGCAAAACGGACAGGTAAAAATGTCCGGTGTTCTTTCTGAATATCGCAGACGATGTGTTTTTAAGGGGGTACACCTAATCTGAAGCTGACCAAATGCTTCCTTAAAACTGCTTTTTTAATGGTAAACAAATAATCTGCAAGGGAATGACTTTTTTTCAAATGTGGAATAGAAGGCAAGACGGTCCTTTGAAGCCATGGCACTGTACCAGTCTTAAAGACAGCAGTCAATTATCGCTGTCTAAACTCGCACAAAAATCTTTTCGTGTTACAGACTCCCTGGTTTTCCCAAACGAATCCGAAGCCGTATCGATACAATGTAAAACAAGAGAGAGAGAGAGAGAGAGAGAGAGAGAGAGAGAGAGAGAGAGAGGAAGAGAGAGAGAGAGAGAGAGAGAGAGAGAGAGAGAGAGAGCCCACACACAGAGGCAGATAGAGATGTGATTGAGAGAGGAGGGAGAATGTGTTTGTACGCAGAGCATATAAATTATGATACGGCCAAAGTAAAACGCCACCTGAGAGAGAGAGAGAGAGAGAGAGAGAGAGAGAGAGAGAGAGAGAGAGAGAGAGAGAGAGAGAGAGAGAGAGGAGAGAGAGAGAGAGAGAGAGAGAGACCCCCACACACAGAGGCAGATAGAGATGTGATTGAGAGAGGAGGGAGAGTGTGTTTGTACGCAGAGACAGAGACAGAGAGACAGAGAGACAGAGACAGCCAGAGAGAGACAGAGAGACACAGACACAGAGATTGGAGGGGGGGGAGGGGGTTAACGAGGAACAGGATACAGCCAGCTTAAAACGCCATCTGGGCGGTCTGGCAATCCCGTGACCGTCATCCATCTTCAGCTGGTAACGAGCAGGTGCGGACTGGCTCAGTCTGGCTCGGGGCGGAAACGTGACACGTGCAGTCGAAGACCGAGATCAGTGGCGGCAAGAGCATTTCCACTGAGTTGGACATGATCCCGCCGCAACGCGGCACCACACTGAACAATCGATTGGCTTAGTTTTTCTGATACTTCAAAGGAGGCTGAAAATCCATCGATCCAACGGCACTGCCCCGGGGTGGGTAATAATCCTGACATTTAAGAAAGAAAAAAAAAAAGGAAAAAAAAGGGATCTATTTTATTGTCCAAGACGTTTGTTCAGAATGTTGCGTTGGCCGCAAAAACAGTCTGGTTCCCGAAGGCTGATACTGATGGGCATGAGACTGAAGCAGGAACAGCAGAGCTTCCTGAATTTTCTTACGACAGCTTCCCCCAGGAAAGATGGTGCAAAGCAAACGTGTCGTTGGAAGTTTGAAATCTTCCAGACCTTCGCGTTGGGGAATAACAAGCATTAGCCTCTACCCGCGATGGAGCTAGCCTTGAGGAAGTAAAAAAACATCACGTGACGAAAGCCGCTACATATCCGGTTAAAACTGTGCGCGAGTCTACGCAACCAGCAACAAGAGAGAGAGAGAGAGAGAGAGAGAGAGAGAGAGAGAGAGAGAGAGAGAGAGAGAGAGAGAGAGAGATCAACTGATGGACAACTTCGTTCCCAGAAGACGGAGTTTGTAAAGTCAGTCGTCAGTGTGGATTAGGGTTATGCGACAGAAGAAAGAGAAAAGTTCCGTTTAAAGAAGAACAACGACTGAGGGATACATCGTGCCATAAGAGACTGCAGTATCAAGTAGCAGCAGAATGCTGTGGGGCAGGGTGGTACAGCGGTCTTTGCAGCTGCTGTTCGTCGTGTGCCTGACGGAGCCGAAGAACACTGCTCACGCCAGGTCCTTCCGGAGATTCTGTCAAGTGAGTACAATACATATGCTCTTGACTGACTTTCAACAGAGCCTTTCAATATGTCGAACCTGTCATCTGGAACTCTCTTCCTCTCCCTGTCAGGCCTGTTTCTTCATTCTCTTCTTTGAAGTCAGAGCTGAAAACCTACCTCTTCTCTTCTACATCAGTAATGGGGGAGGACAGGCGACAGGGGGAACTGGGAGAGAGAGGGTAAGCGAGGGGTTGAGAGAGAGAGAGAGAGAGAGAGAGAGAGAGAGAGAGAGAGAGAGAGAGAGAGAGAGAGAGAGAGAGAGAGAGTAAGTAAGTAAGTAACTTGAGTTGGTGTTTTACGCCCAGTCAACCAGAGAGAGAGAGAGAGAGAGAGAGAGAGAGAGAGAGAGAGAGAGAGAGAGAGAGAGAGAGAGAGAGAGAACACACGCGCGTGTGTGCATGCTAAGTAGAGTGAGGCATTGAGTGAGGCATATAACGCATTATTAAATTAGGTTGTGGATTGTAATATTTCACGTATAGCGCTTCAAGCCTCACAATGTGTCATAGAGGGACTCGGCGCGTGAGAAACGCATCTATATTTATCATTATTATTATCCGCACAGATGCAGAACGAAATGGGTCTGATGACAGACGCGGGAGTTCGCATCGAGCCAATGGAGCAAAGCCACGTTCAGCTATGGTTGGGGCAGAAACAGGCGAAACCAACGGCGGAACGTATAGTCAGAAACAGGTGAGAGCCCTCGCTCTTTGGTTTAAGCAAAAAATTATTCCAGTACAAAATAAAGATCTATACAAATTACAATGAAAACTTCACGAGTTCTCCCAACAAGTTTGAGGCTTATACGCGCTCGCTTTTCTTTGGTTTAACCAAGAAGTTATTCCAGTACAAAATAAAGATACAAATTACAATGAAAACTTCATGAGCTCTCCAACAAGCTTGTGGCTTATACGCGCTCGCCTTTTTTTTGGTTTAAGCAAGAATTTATTCCAGTACACTATAATGATACAATGAAAACGTTATGAGCTCTCCAACATTTCTGTGGCTTATACACGCTCGCCGCTTTTCTCTGGTTGCGCGTGACTGCATGCGTTGCTTTGATCTGAAGTTGGTGGACAACGTTTTGTTGTCTATTGTTGCGTTTTTGTTGTTGTTGTTGTTGTTGCTTTTTTAAGTCTGTGGTAAGTTGAAAACACAAAAAGTTCAAAACAACACTGAGTTGAAAGGAGTGACGCCCCCTTACACCACATCTCAGAGTGGGCGTAAAAACTATTTTGTTGTTGTTTGTTTTTTTGGTATGAATTTTTATTTTAGTCCTGAGTTGTATGTTGCATTACTTTTCCAAAACATAGGGCGGGGAGGGCGGTTGCAGCCAGTAAGACAATGAAGATTATTTTTCGGGCGTATCGGTTGGCTGTTGGAATGACCTTCAACGACCAACACCACATTCAAATTGACGACTTAATTCACATTTAGGACAAGGAAATCCAATCTTTGATTCAAATGGTTAAAAAAAAAAAAAAAAAAAAAAAAAAGATGACGTCACAAATCACATCATTGCCAGATACGTCATCCGGTTCGAGTTTCGCACCAGGGGAGACAACGGCATCCTGCTGTACGGACGTCCGCGACAGGAAGGGGCGGGCGAGTTGCTGGCCCTGCGCCTTGTGGGCGGAGAACTGTATTACAAGATCCAGTGTCCCACCGTGTCGGCTGACCTCCTCTTCCCCCATCGCGGCAAGCTGAACGACGGGCGCTGGCACAGCGTGCTGGTAAGTTCACCCTCAAGTCTGGCGACTTGAATGAAGTCCGCTTCGGCCTCCACCTAGGTAAGGTGTGTCTTTGTCATCACGTTCTGAACTGACCTGACGAAGTCGGTGAATCAGTGACGCCCCACTGACCACCCCCCTACAAAATGAGTGACATTTTCTGTCACTTGACACAAACTGGCAAAGTAAGACCCCCTTGCTCCACCCAGAGACACAACACTCTGGAAGACTGAATGACGAGTCCTTGACACAAACTGGCAAAGTGAGTGACGACCCCTTGATCACTCCTTTCTGTGAGTGACGCCCCCTTGACCACTCCTCCCTGTGAGTGATGTCCCCTAGACCCATCTTAGCAAAGTGAGTGATCCCCCACCCCCACATGCTCCACCCTGGCAAAGTGAGTGACGCCCCTTACTCCACCCTGGCAAAGTGAGTGACGCCCCCTTGTCCCACCTTGGCAAAGTGAGTAACGCCCCCATGTCCCGTCCTGACAAAGTGAGTGATTCCCCCTTGACCAACCCTGCTGATTCCTCCTTACTCCACCCCCGGCAAAGTGAGGTACGCCCCCTTGTCCCACCCTAGTAATGCCTCCTTACTCCACCCTGGCAAAGTGAGTGATGCCACTTGTCCCACCCTAGTGATGCCTCCTTACTCCACCCCCGGCAAAGTGAGGTACGCCCCCTTGTCCCACCCTAGTAATGCCTCCTTACTCCACCCTGGCAAAGTGAGTGATGCCCCCTTGTCCCACCCTAGTGATGCCTCCTTACTCCACCCTGGCAAAGTGAGTGACGCCCCCTTGTCCCACCCTGGCAAAGTAACACCCCTCCTGGCAAAATGAGTGACGCCCATTACTCCACCCAAAGTGAATGACACCCACTTGCCCAACTCCTTTCCCCCAGCACCTGGGATCACATGCAATACCTCTCTGGTGACAGCCAGGTGAGTGACAGGGCATGTCAGCTGGTTTGGCCTAGTGGTAAGGCAAAAGGAATGACAATTTTGGTTCGAATCCTGGCTTCAGCTCTGCTTTCTCTTCAGAAATCTGTGATTTGTGGACACTGTCTTGTGACTCTTTTGTCCACTACAGTTAATAAAACATTAAAATGGCTCTCATCAGTTGCTGCCCTTCTTAATTAATGTGCTATGGTGGTGACAGCGTAGTGTTATTCCCACCCCCTGAGACAAGCCAGGGTTCTGCAAGTTTTTGCAAGACATGGGAAAACCAAGCCAAGTGACGATACTGAGCAATGCGTAGTCTGCTCCAGGCGAAATTCTGACATGACCTGACTCAAGTGACGATACTCAGCAATGGGTGCAGTCTGCTCCAGGTGAGATTATGACATGACATGACTCGAGGGACAATACTCAGCAATGCGTATTGTCACTTCCAGGTGAGATTCTGACATGATGCAATTCAAGTGACGATACACGGCAATGTGTCCTGTCATTTCCAGGTGAGATTCTGACACGGCATGACTCAAGTGATGATACTCAGCAACGCATGCTGTCATTTCCAGGTGAGATTCTGATGTGACATGACTCAAATGATGACACTCAGCAATGCGTACTGTCATTTCCAGGTGAGCTTTTGACATGACACAACTCAAGTGGTGATACTAACAATTCATACTGTCCCTTCCAGGTGAGATTCCAACATCACACAACTCAAGTGACGATACTAACAATGTGTACTGTCGCTTCCAGGTGAGATTTTGACACGACATTACTAAAGTGATGAATGTGTACTCTCTTCCAGGTGAGATTGCGACATGACATGACTGAGGTGGAAGTGGACGGCGTCAGAGACTCCAAGAGGTACGAGATGAGCTGTGGGAAGCTAACATCACTGGTGTTTGGAGGAGTCAGTCCCCGTGACAAACAAGTCGTCAATGGGATGTTGGTGTGTATAATTATAGGCTACACTCTTGTTCTTGTTCTGTGTAGGTGACCAGCTTCTTTAAACACAATGAGTGTTTGTTCACACTGGCTCAGAGGGTATAATTGTATATATATATGCATGCGTGTGTGTGTGTGTGTGTGTGTGTGTGTGTACGTGTGCATGCGTGAGTATTTAGCGGTAACCATGGACTGTGTGTGTGGGGGGGGGGCGGGGGGGGGGGGGGGATTAAGTGGTAACCATGGACTGTGTGTGTGTGTGTGGGGGGGGATTAAGTGGTAACCATGGATTTCCATTCACGTCCATGACTGTAAGCAGCCAGTTGCATTTTGATGTGTGACTGACTGGGGTGACTGACTGGGGTGACTGACTGGGGCCTTGTACGTGCAGCTGCTGTCCTCAACGTGTGGGGTGGGGTGCACATGGCAATGAGCTAGCATGGGGCTGGTGAACAAATCTCACACAGAATGGGGCCCACAGCGCTCATGCAGAATCAACACACAAGGGAGTTAATTAGCACTCGAAAGACATCACACAAGCACAACAAAGACCTGAGTAAAAGGGTAAAACTCGATCCACCAGAGGTACATGCTCAAGTCCTGATGATGTACCTCTAGTGGAGTTTATGTACCTTGTTTTTACACAAATGCCAGGTGTGAGTTACTGTAGGCGACTCAGGTCTTTGTTGTTGTGCTTCTGTGACATCTTTCGGGTGCTAATTAACTCCCTTGTCTGTTGACAGGGCCGACGACTTAAAGCATATGGACTTTTCCAAATGCATGGGAAGCATCTTGATCTGAACTGAACATTGCCTAAAGTGATGGCTGTTGAATTTGCACCAAACATACTATCAGAGGGACAGGGCATTTGTACTACTAATAATAATGGACTCTTTTATGTGCTATTTCTCCAAACTGGAGCATACAGCCCATTACAAAGCAAAGAACCAAAACACAGTCGAAAACTAAAACAACAAAACAAGCGCACATGAACACCACACACACACACAGTCAACAGCATAGCTTGAAGAGGTGACATTTCAAGTATGATTTGAAAGATGTGAGTCTGTCTGAAAGTCAGTTTTAGTATCCTGCATACTTCTATTATTATGGAACTGTTTTATCATTTTTCACCATTTAACTGTTGTTTAAATGTCGTTTTGTGGCTGGATAAATGGGATTACCCCCCAAAACGTGCATGTTTTGTTTTGTCCTAATAAATAGCATTCTTTTTAGCCTTTTATGAGTTTGGATCTGGTTTTCACAATGCTAGCAGTCATTCTTGTTTCAGTTTTTTTTTCTTCTTTCTGTTTCGTTCCAGGGCAACATCCCTCACTATGACGGCTGTATCCGACGTGTCAGCACCTCACAAGCTCTGAGGTCAGCCCCAATGTACCATGCCATCTCTGTCTGTGAACAGTAAACCAGCACCTTCCTGAAACATCCAGTTCACTTTGGATTGTCGGCGCAAAATCAAGGCAACAATCTACCCCAACTACAACTTTGAAAAAAATCCCATCCTCAGACAGTTCACCAACAAACATGACGATTGAGTTTTCTGTGCCTGTAAGCAAGACCGATCAGCTAAAAAAAGTTTTTGTCTGGACAGCATTAGTGAGCCAGTTTGGTCTAGCAATTAGGCGTTAGGCAGAAAAACCTTGGTTTGATTCCACTTTGGCTCTCCTCACTCTTAAAACGTTGTGGTCTTTGGACACTGTCATTTGACTTTGTCCCTCACCATTAACGAAACATTAAAATGGCTCTCAGTGCTGCCCATCTTAATGCAGGAATCATTCTGGTGGTGACAGTGCAGCATTAGGTCTGTCTCTTCCCACACATCCTGCCATCTACATCTGACACATAACTCTGAGGTCCTACAGGAGCCATACCTTTGCAAATTTAAAAACAACAGCAACCAAAAACGCTGCAGCTGTATAACATTTTATTCAAGTCAAACTTCTTTCAGTGAGTGCCATTTGTAACAAGAGCAAAACTGTGCATAGAAGAAAAGCAGAACATGGTTTGTCTCTTTATGTGACTACATGCCCCTGTTTAGTGCCTAGGTAATGAAAGTCACTGTTATTGTCAGATATACCATCTCCTGTTGCTTTTGCACTAGGTCCAGTTGTTTGTAATAGTACACACATATGCCAATTTAAGTTTGGTTGCAAAGATATCAGTGGTACAGAAAATACTGAACTGACAAACATGCAATGAAGTTTGAACCATCACTGTGATTTCGAACCCAAGAGCCCAATCTTATGATGCTCCATCAAACAAAGTTTGGCTGCAAAAGAATCAGCAGCTCTGAAAAGACAGTAGAAAGGATCACATTTGGATTGATTTGATCCCTCACTGTGACCTTGGCTTCAATGGCAGCAAAACAGTCTATTTGTAAGCCACTCTGACTCATGATGATACATCACCATACCATGTTTTGTACTACTGTGCACTCCAGTATTTTCACTGGACACTTTTGGCTTATAGTGATGTAGCTACCATCATTCTTGTTTCAGTTTGGTTGCAAATAAATCACTGGTTCAAAAGATTCAGTAGAAAATGTTGTATTTTGATTACACAAGCCCTCAGTGACCTTGACCTTGAAGATAGCAACTCTACTTTAGATGCAGCACCACCGTACTGCTTGGTTACAAAAGGTTGAGTGGCTCAGCTCAGAAGATATGTTCTGGACAAGGCAAGACAGATGGACAGCAGGGCAGATGGATACAGTGATTCCAGCATAACCCCCTAAATTCATTACAGCATGTACAAAAAGAACAGAATGCAACTGTATCACTAACATATTCATTACCAAATGATACAAAATCTTCCACTTGTACGTATTATACTATTAATCACCTTTCTTTGTGCACATGAATCAGTTGCTTTTGGAAGTGAAAATAACCACTACCAATCACATTCCCCTACACAGCCACACACCACAATCACATTCCTACACAATCACATTCCTACACAATCACATTCCAATTGCACATTTCTATACAATCACATTCCCCTACCACAGTACATTCCCCTTCCCTTCCACAATCACACTTCCCTAGCACAATCATATACAATCATTCCCCCATTACAATCATATACAGTCACATTCCCCCATCACAATCATATAGTCACATTCCCCCACCACAGTCATATAGTCACATTCCCCTGTCACTTGCAGTAGCAACAACATCAAAGCCCATCAAAATCACATTTTTCGTTAACGTTTGGGAAGTCCTGGATGACCATACTCTGAAACTAAACAAAACCTGAAATCGAATTTATTCTCAGTAAGGCCACTGTACTCAGAAGAGTGGATGTTGTAACACGAGAAACCTCCAGGAAAAATGACAGTTTTAAACATTCAAGGTTACAGTAACATCAAGGCACGCCAAACTGACATAACTTCTCTCTATTACGTAGCTACACATGCTATTTCTGCTAAAGGGTCTCATGAAAACAGGGTACTCATTTGCTTCTTTTTTCAACTCACAAGCATACTATTTAAAGGCAGAATCTCTGACCAATAAATTCAGAACAAGGGCATCAAGCAATAAAAACATTAAAAAACAAACAAACATGTACATGCATAAAACAAAAACAAAAAAAGTACATGCACAAAACAATGCATAATAGGGACAAAAGATTTCCAAAATATAACTTCACTTTCCAATAGCAAAAATCCGGTAACCAAACAATCAATTACACCATGCCACTGAGGCCACAGCTTGGCCCCCCTCCCCCTCCCCCCATTTTCATTTTCTCTCTCAAACAAACAAAAGCATCAACAAACATGAAACAGTATCTTTCTACAATTTCCTTTGGATACATAGCACCATCTGACTACACATACATCATTTCAAAAATCAAATAATCATTGGTTGATTCATTGGTTGATCAAAGACAGTAAAAACTGGGGCAACACTCAAGGGATGAGGAACAACACCCCCCCACCCCGCCCCCCCAACACAACCGTACCTTGTAAAAAGAAAACAGTGTTGTTTCTAATGGACAATAGGACTGTTTTCTTACATCAAGAAACAATCTACATTTAGACATCCAAGTACACTGTATTGTATTAATTTTGTTTATAAATTCTCAAGGTAAAACCCCTGATGACAGTGATGTTTAGTACCACAGTCGATAAGCAATATTAACAAAACTATACAAGTAACAAATGCAAAGCTTGAAGTAGCTGAGCCATAAAGTCTGTAAGACAAAACAGGTGTGTGTGTGTGTGTGTGTGTGTGTGTGTGTGTGTGTGTGTGTGTGTGTGTGTGTGTGTGTGTGTGTGCATGCGTATATGTGGGCATGTGCGTGAGTGTGTACATGTGTGAGTGTATGTATGTGTGTGTGTGCATGTGTGTGTGTGTGTGTGTGTGTGTGTGTGTGTGTGTGTGTGTGTGTGTGTGTGTGTGTGTGCATGCGTGAGTGTGTACATGTATGAGTGTGTGTGTGCGTGTACATGCATGTGTTTGTGTCTACGTGTGTGTGTGTGTGTGTGTGTGTGTGTGTGTGTGTGTGTGTGTGCATGCATGCATGTGTGCATGCATGCCCATGTGCATGCATGTGTGAGTGTGTGTGTGTGTGTAAATGTGACACACACAGAAATATGCAGCTGTACATTTCTCTTAAACAAAGCAAGCATATCACAACAGATTTTTTTATTTTTATTGTTGAGCGGTTCAAATACCATTTTTGGACAAAAACCTGTACAATGTATGGACAAGTGATTCCAATATGTCCATACCCCCCCCCCCCCCCCCACCCCCCGTACTTCTTTATTGGATTGGTAGGTGTGGGAGTGGAGGGGTGTAGCGCTGATTTCAGGTCACCATAAAAGTTGATGGGTCTTGAGTTCAGCATCAGCTGCAAAGACCCCCCCTTCCCCACCCTACTCCTGAAAAAAATCAATATTTAACACTTGTGTTACCACACAAAACCTAGCTGTTCTCTTCATTTTTAATTGTTCCTCCCACAAACATTTCACACATTTCCCCCTGCTTCCATTTCTGTCACTAATGAGCATGACAGTACGCAAGCACGGTGACGTGTGGGCATAGCTCTGTGTGTGTGTGTGTGTGTGTGGGCATGCGCGTGTGTGTGTGTCTGTGCATGTGCATGCCCGTACTTAACTCTTTTAAGGCTTTCTGCATCTTAAGATGCGGAACTTATCAGTATGCTTGACGACTATCTGTGTCTTCGGACGCAGTAAGAATGACACATTTTTAACAGTCTGAGTGAGTTTCGCATTGATTGGAGGCAATTATATTACACTAACTGCATCAATTTCGGACACTTTCGGTGATCCTCCTTAGTCCAGTCAAGTGTTCCTTTGTCTGTTTTGGCCTTTGTAACACGTGCGTCAAACTGACGGAAGATATACATTTCAAAATGGCGGCACGCAGAGTGAACGTGTGTTATTCGACAAGGTAATCTGTGGAATTAGTACAGAATGAGGGCTTTGATCAAGAAGATTTTTCAGACAGTGGTTCTGAAGAGAACATTGTTGATTCTGGCAAGGAGTTTGTGCCAGTAGACCTCCAGGTGGACTCGAGTGACAGCGATAATAATATCTTCATTTTCATCATTGGGATCCGTGCAACCAGTAGAATAAAACTTTTTTTTTGGTACTGTGTTTGGATAGTTCCCACTTTGCTGTTGTGACAGAGAAAGGTATCTGATATGACTATGGATTATTTATCGGACAAGTACACATCCTAAGCTTTCTAAAAATGTATGTGTTTATCTTATTATTCCTAGTAGTCTATTTAATACAATTGTTTTTAAACGGGCAAAAACAGTGCATCGACAGGAGCCGAGAGCGTCCTTTTGTGGCGTCTTAAATGAGTTAATCAATACTGTCTTTCCGGGAGCTTTTGTTGCAACTTTGTTACTAGTGAGAGTGCTGGTATATTGTAACGTAGCGTTGTGGTTTGTGGTATTGTGGTCTCTGTGGGGCACCTTGTAGGTTTGTCGTATTCATATGCACTCTACTTGGTTACAGCTTTATATGTTAGGGTCAATTCACTACTATTATTGTGGCTGACAGCATCACTTTTGGGGACACACAGAGATCCATCCTGTTCATTGCTTTGACGATCATGGCACATCATATTATTCCATTTACACAAATAATCACAAACCGCAATTCCAGTTTGCTGTCAGCCTGTCTGCTGATTTCTAAACCCATCCTTTCAACTCAAGGCTACAACCTGGCCCACAGGTGAACACGGATGAGGCCAGGGTGACCTCAGAAGAACACCTTTCCTGGGTTTAGGATGTTGTTGGGGTCAAAGGCGTGCTTGATGGTCTTCATGGCCTGGAGGCCGACATCACCGACCTCCTTCTCCATCAGGCTGCGTTTCCCAATTCCTATGCCATGCTCCCCGGTGCAGGTGCCATGCAGTTCCATTGCCAGCCTGTCACACACAGAAAGCAGTCACTTCTCAATCACCAGTCTGACACACACATGGCACAGGGACAGCAGTCACTTCTCAATCACCAATATACAAGCATGGTAATGTGTGGGCATAGCAGGGAAACACAGGGAAAGCAGTCACTTCTCAATCACCAGTCTGTCAAACACAGACAAAGGAGTCACTTCTCAATCACCAGTCTGTCAAACACAGACAAAGCAGTCACTTCTCAATCACCAGTCTGTCAAACACAGACAAAGCAGTCACTTCTCAATTACCAGTCTGTCAATCACAGGCAAAGCAGTCACTTCTCAATCACCAGTCTGTCAATCACAGGCAAAGCAGTCACTTCACAACCATCAGTCTGTGAAACGCAGGGAAAGCAGTCACTTCACAATCACCAGTCTGACAAACAGTCATTTCCATTGCCAGTCTGTCAAACACAGGAATAGCAGTCACTTCATAATCACCATCATTTGTATTGCCTGTAAAGCAGTCATTTCACAGTCACCATCATTTCCATTGCCTGTAAAGCAGTCACATCACAATCACCGTCATTTCCATCACCAGTCTGTCCAACACAGGGAAAGCAGTCACTTCACAATCACCAGTCTGTCCAACACAGGGAAAGCAGTCACTTCACAATCACCAGTCTGTCCAACACAGGGAAAGCAGTCACTTCACAATCACCAGTCTGTCCAA
>OY757546.1:24925410-24945410 GCA_963584105.1 Alviniconcha strummeri | reverse complement strand
TACAATTACACGCACTAGCAACCCAAACCCCAAACCCAGCAAAACACACACTAAAAGCGCACATGAACTTAAGATGGACAAATAAATATATAAATCTATATGTGCACTAACTTGCAGCGCTTGCCCTTGCCAGCTGTCCACAAGACGCTGCCATCAGGAAGGACAACCTCCAGGTTCAGCACATTCTCTCTCATTGTTCCGTAGCGCACCGCGTTGGTTCCCGAAGCGCTTGTTGCGCACATGCCACATAATGAGGCGTCTGCTCCGGGGTCTGAAAAGTAGCATCATTAGATGACTGTGTGCAGCACTTTACACGGAACAGAGGGTCTGGCACTGAGCTCCAAACCTGGCCTCTTTTCTGACAAGCTTGGATCACCATGTGGTGAGTACTCTGCTGCACGGTGACGTGCATGACAATAATGATTTGACACACTTTCAGTCTGATTCAGTATTCAAAGACTGCAAATTGCAGCATGTGATTGTAGCCGCTGCTGATGCTTCTCATCACCACTAAATGTGTGGCATTACTGATTTTGAAGGCTTTGCTCAGAATCATTTATACCCTTGCTCTGTTACTATGCTCTAGCTTAGAAGGAAGACATGGTGGCCATGCTTCAGGATTTTCACATGGAATACTGATCATGATGTCTATCACTGGCAAGAGCCATCACAAGTATCATTTTTGTCATGACATACATGTGTTTGTCATGACAAAAGATGTGTTTTGTTATGACAAACACGTGTTTGTCGTGACCAAATTATGTTTGTTGTGACAAATATTTGTTGCGACAAAAGTTTTGTTGTGACAAAAATCTGTTTGTTATGACAAAAGTTTTGTCACAACAAGCATACTTTTGTCATGACAAACACATGTTTGTCATGACAAAATGTTTGTCATGACAAAAATGATGCTTGTGGCAGCTCCCGTCAATGATAGAAGTCCTGACTGGCTGAAGTGCTTGTGTGACTGGCAGCCTGAAACCCTCTATAAAATAGACGACTCCACTCCTGTCAGTCAAAGCAGACACACCCTTAGATTTCAGCCAATCGCGTGCCGCAGCATAATGAGGTGCCCACGTGTTTTGACAAGGCCTGAAATGGTCTGGCAAGCCTTCGTGCCAGACACTGCAAATAGTCAGTTGGCAGTGTTCGACATCGGGCAGAAAAAAACCCAGGAAAACGGAACTGTTGCTATGGCCAGTGTAAGTCAGATGAACGATACCCTGTCAAATGTGCAGGTGTCACATTCTAGCCGCTTCCGAAGCCAAAAACAAGGCTGAAAGATTGTAAAGCTTGGATCAAGGCTGTGGTCGACCCCATGATCAACTAAACCCGAGCGTGATAACAAAGAACTACTATGTGTGTTCCAAGATATGTCAGCCTTAGTACAAAACACATCATCCAGTTAATTTATGCATGCGTTCGGTTTTCTCTATTGACGGTAAGCTGTCAAAGTCAATGATTGTGTGCATGTGGTGGAAGTATAATTATTAGTGTAGGACTACATGGCTAAACACAAAATACGTGCCGTATAACGGCCGAAATAGTGTTCATTCACTTGGAACATTGCATTATCGGTTTAATAATAGTGTGTGAGGGTGTGTGTGGGTGGGTGCGTGCGTGTGTGCCTGCGCACGGTAGCGCCCGCCTGGCATTCTTTGTTACCAGCCCAGAGCAAACTAATACCCCAGTGAGGATCTGAGTAGCAGTAACTTTAACTCCTTACAGTACTTTCCCTTGAATTTCAATCACCAGTGATCGATGGACAAACATGCCATTTTAGCAGTTAAAAAAAAAACGAACCTGGTATTTTTGTGCGAGAAATACATCAAGGAAACTCTGTCTGGGCAGTTTGTGTGCAAAACGACGTCATTTAGATTGTTTTTCGATTACAATTACGCAACGCAAATGCGTCATGCAGCATTTTCCATTTTGCCGCCATTTTCGATTTTGTTTGAGTTCAGTGTACACAGTGCGAGCGTATATTTGTCGAAAATGAGTTCTGATGAGTCTTCAGACAGTGAAATGCCGTATGATAATTCAGATGAGGAGGTCTGGCAGGAAGAGGAGGTGAGCGGAGACGATGACAGTGATGGCGGACCTGGATTTTTAGATCCAACTAGACGGCACTCCCTCCCTGGGATGTAAACTGTCCCTTCCCTTTCCCATCTGACCAAGGAGGGCATGATAAGACTAACTGCAGACCAGTTATATTATCAACATTTTCTCTCACCAAAACCATATTTTAAAATAGACGGGCTTTGACCAAACACAACAGCGACAGGTCTTCTGGCAAGAGAGTGAGAGTACTTCTGGATTCGGCTGCAGCCATCTTTTTGGGTCGCTTGCCAGAGGGGCGGAGCTTACGGCTGGAAGCGGTGCGTTGTGGAGTGGTCTATTGAAAAGCAAGCTGACCAGTCTTTTTGGAAAGAAAACATGTTTATGCATTGCACACAATACAACACCCACAACACACATTAAATATACATGCAGCACACATTATATGTACACAGTGTGTACGTGCCCAGCACACATTAAATACACACACAGCACATATTCACACATAGCACACATTACATACACACACAACACACATTTAATACATACACAAGAAATATTATATGCACACACAGCACACATTATATATACACACAGCACACATTAAATATACACACAGCACATACGATATGCACACAGAGCACATATTACATACACATACACACAGCACACATTATGTGCACACAAAGCATATATATGTTACATTCTGTCATTCAAACAGTACAAGTTATGTCCAGATAACACATACATTATATAGCACACATAATATGCACACACATGTTGCATATACACACACACAGCATGTTAAATGCACACACAGTACTTATTCTGCACATATATACAGGACACATCACAAACACAGTACAGAGTGCATACACACAGAGTACACACTGACCAACAGGGAACTGGAGGCCTGTGTCACGGATGTAGCTGTTGAGCCCTTCACGTGTAACACCCGACTCCATGGTGCAATCAAAATCCTCCACATTCACCTCCACAATGTTCTTCATTTGGCTGACATCAAGGCACACACCACCCTGAAAATAAAGAGTAAAACCTAAGATACAATAATTTAATAATGTAACTGTTTTGGAGGATGGGGTGGGGGGCATTCTGGTTCAGTTTTGAGGTTGGGACTCTAATAGTTAAATTCTATTCAGACAGACCTGTTGCTGGCCCAAGACCCAGAAAAAGGAGGAGGGATGGTTGTGATGTAACTGTGTAAAGATCCATATGGTGCAAAATCAAGATACACTCTGTGTGTGTGTGTGTGTGTGTGTGTGTGTGTGTGTGTGTGTGTGTGTGTGTGTGTGTGTGTGTGTGTGTGTGTGTGCAACAGTAGTGTTGTGTGTGTGTGTGTGTGTGTGTGTGTGTGTGTGTGTGTGTGTGTGTGTGTGTGCATGTGTGTGTGTGTGCATGTGTGTATACATACATGTGTGTGCATGTGTGTGTACATGTGTGTATGTACATGTGTGTGTGTGTGTGTGTGTGTGTGTGTGTGTGTGTGTGTGTGTGCATGTGTATGTGTGTGTGTGTGTGTGTGTGTGTGTTCATATGTGTGTGTGTGTGTGTGTGTGTGTGTGTGTGTGTGTGTGTGAGTGTGTTCATATGTGTGTGTGTGTGTGTGTGTGTGTGTGTGTGTGTGTGTGTGTGTGTGTGTGTGTGTGTGTGTAGATACATGTGTGTGCATGTGTGTGTACATGTATACATGTACATGTGTGTGTATGTGTGTGCGTGTACATGCATGCATAGGTTCATACATGTAGCAAGTAGCATGCATATGTGTGTGTCCATGACAGTGCTGACCTTCAAGGCATTGATGCCCCCCTCCAGTCCGGTACCGCTGCCAAAGGGGATGAGAGGCACAACAGTCTTGTTGCACAGCTGGGCCACTTTACTCACATGCTCCACACTCTGGGCAAACACCACCACATCAGGAAGGCTGGTTCTGGTATGCAAAACCAAAACACAACTTTAAAAAAAAAGACCCCCCCAAAAAAAGACAACAAAACAACAACTAAAAGTTACCCAAGTTTCTCTTGTGGTCTAACTAGGTCAAAAGGTCCGAACGCTGAAAAATGTGAATTCCCACCAGTACAAGATGATCAGCGTGTCTATACCTACACTTATGGATCTGAGATCTGGAACTCTTTTCCTCTCTCCATTAGGCATTCTTCTTCACTCTTTTAAGTCAAAACTGAAAGTGAAAACCCACCTCCCTTCTTCTACATGTATACTGATTTGTTGTTTTCTTTCTTCTCATTCTACCAATCCGTCACCAATATGCATGTGTTTGTAGTGTGTGGGGGGGAGCACAGTGTGTGTGTGTGTGTGTGTGTGTGTGTGTGTGTGTGTGTGTGTGTGTGTGTGTGTGTGTGTGTGTGTGTGTGTGTGTGTATGTGTGTGTGTGTATATATGTGTGTGTGTGTGTGTGTGTGTGTGTGTGTGTGTGTGTGTGTGTGTGTGTGTGTGTGTGTGTGTGTGTGTGTGTGTGTGCAAGGGTGTTTGTGCTTCAGTGTGTCAGTTTCACTTTACTTTGATTGACTAAGTATGAGTAGTAATGTTTGACTAAGTATGAGTAGTATTCTAGTAATGTATTATTATGCTAGTGATTTGTGTGTGAGTATTTATGCATTGCATGCTTTTGTTTAATTAAATGACAAAGCTCTTTGTGTCACTGAATGCACACAATAAATTATATAAGGAAAACAGCCTGAACCATAATAATGCTGTTATTCCCCAGCCTCTCTCACACACACATTCTCTTGTTCTGACAACAGTGATACATACTGTAGTAATTAAGTGCACAGCTGGTACACTGGAATAAGATGGAGAAAAATCAAATGGAAAAACAAAACAAAACACCCAACTAAATTCTCAGCAGATTCGGGACCATCCTCGAGTCAGCGCTGCTGATTGCAATATTTTGCCTTGTTACTGGAACTAAAGGACTGTAGATGTTCCATGGAATTCCGGATCTTTTCTGCCCATCTTGTTGCTGTGAAATGTCAGGGTTTCACTACTACTAGTACCAGGGAAATACAGCTATGCACCCAGCCAGCAACCCCGCTGATGCATTCCCCCCTACTTCCAGCAAATTGTGAACGCCAGGACATTGTGCGAGGAGATTTAAATGACAGTAAAAGGGGTCTATTAAATATTATATGCAGATCTGAAGAGATTAGTTTTCAAGGCTTGGTTGAAAGAAGGTGTGGATGATGAATGACGAACATCGTCTGATAATGAGTTCCACTGTGTCTGGGCCATGAGAGAGAGAGAGAGAGAGAGAGAGAGAGAGAGAGAGAGAGAGAGAGAGAGAGAGAGAGAGAGAGAGAGAGAGAGAGAGAGAGAGAGAGAGAGAGAGACAGACAGACAGACAGACAGACAGACAGACAGACAGACAGTGACAGACAGACAGAGACAGAATCTGACAAAACTAGAATCATCAATAACACTACAATAACACTAACACAAACATGCAACTGATGCACCAACAAATATTGGACTGTAACAATAACACATACTGGTAAGTTTCAGTGTATCGGGGTCAAATCAAATGCATAATTATGATAATATAATATATAATATACACATTATATTCAGAGTGACAGATGGGTTGGAAATGTAACGCATCAGTCCCCAGCGTAGTGCATCAGATATGTACATTTGTGCACAATAATTGATACTATGACATCTTTACTGCTCAATAATGCTATAACTTCATGAGTGTAATCACTATCAGTATCACAGTATCAGAACAAGATTTTTACTATTTTACATTTCAGCAGTGATCTGACTGTCGATAAATTATTCACAAGCCTCGTCATGATCAAATATCAAGAAACAATCAACATAAATTATTCACAAGCCTTGTCATGATCAAATATCAAGAAACAATCAACTGCTGATAAAACCAACTGACGGATGATACGACTCATCATGGCCGTGCTGATCTCGGACAGCCTCCGCAGTGGACACGTTGGATTTGCCAACGATGCTACGCAGATCCTCCACAAATCCATCAGTCACCTTTTCAGCAACTGCCTGTCAAACAGAACAAAAAAGAGAATGGACAGACTGATCTTTGATATTGGACATCCAGTCAGCTGTAAAGGTCATATATAATTATCAAGGTGAAACATGAATCATCAAATCACCAATAAAACTAAAGTCAGATATAGTCATATACTGTTCATGCCACCCATCAGGCATACTAATTAGCCACACCTTTAGCACCATTGCAATAAACACACACACAAAGTTCACAGTCACTTACTGCTAACGAGTGTGTTTGAATAAAGTGAAAGGCAAGAGCCAATGAACACTGAGAAGACACTTTAGTCACTAGTTCAGAATGACACTGTGACTGAAGGTGACCTTGCTGTTTGTTCCACTGCAGCTTGGACAATGTGTTGCACTGCACTGTTAACATTGGACTGTTTGTCTTGGTCAAAAATCGGTGGTCATTATCATATGCCTACTACATCACTCTGGGGAGTCGCTGCAAAATGGCCAACTCGAGCTCCGAAGACGAAACTGATACTTTGCCCAATAGACCCACAAGGATACAGCCGTATCAGTTTGGGCCTGTCAGGCAGGATTTTGAAAGAGTACCAGAACATCGTGTCAGCTTTAAAGCAAACCCCATGCAATATTCCATGGGGTTTGCGAAATCACACTCACTGAAGTGCTCGCTACACAAATGGGCATGATGCAGCACAGCAAGAAAACAGCAAGAAAGTCAGCTCGTTTGAATTGTATAAACTTAATCCACTTTCGCCTCACAGTGGATTGATCGTGTGGGAGCTCATGCATTGTTATACCTGGGGTCGTCTGCGAATTGTTACAGTTTGCGGCAACACAGTAGGCCGGCATAGTTAACTTTTTTGTTGACCATACGCATACACAGTTTACTGAAGAATCTAAGATGGCAACCGCACCGACTCCCCAGACTGACGTCACTTCTGGGGAAGCCTACAGAAAATAAAATCGATTAAAAACCCAATTAAACAACATTTTTTTTTTTCATTAAATCTGAAACTAGTGATGCATTTGTCAATCATTTTGATGGTCATTTTGCATACTTAAAAACCTTGGACTTTTACTTTAAAGTCCAAATGGTGAAATTGAGGTCCAGTTTTATTACCATAATTGCAAATTATGAACACCTGACCACAGATGATCCCTGTTAAAGTCTTGTAAGACTGCTTTTGCTTGGTTTTCAAAATCGTCAGCGTCTTAAAAGAGGAATCAGGGGTCATAGAACTAGACTAGTGGTTCAAACCATTTGCTTGATTTTTGGGAGTGATCTGTCTAATATATAGTCTATTTAATATCACCAGGTGTTACAAAGTAGATATTACGTTTTATTATTAGGGACAACTTCTCAACCTAGAACAGAAAGTAAGTAAGCGTGGTACTTAATCACAGAAATCGTAAGCCTTATTAGGGACAGGGAGAACACAAAAGTGTGTCTGTGTTGGCTAGAGCTCTCCTGACGTAAATTATGTACAGGTGTTGCATCGAAAGTACCAGAAACCAGTTCTAATTTCTATAAAGTATAAGTTGTGTAACTTACAAAGATTGTAAGAACTGGGTGTCAGTGTTGTAAATGCGGAATCACTTCACGGTTTTCTTCCGGCCCCATGAGATTTTGTTGCTCAAATAATTCTGCATTAAATGAGGGCTAACATTATTTATCAGATGTCATACAGTGAGGGTAGCTGATATATTTATAACCACTAAAACGGTCATACAGTGTGGGTAACCGATATAATCTTAAAAACTCTCCAGATACTCAGATTGAAGTCCTGTTTTCTGTGTCATCTAGACAGCATCTGTGGAAAGGTTACGGAAAATGCAGCAATTCTTTACCTGTGTTGACTGAAATCTGTTCCTGCTGCTCTTCGCTTTACGCGGAAAAAGCAGTGCATGTTTAAATAACTTTCGAGACAACATCGTCGATGATCCTTGCGGCACTGTTTAACACCACTTGAGGTCAATGTTGGGTGAAGGGTCAAGGACATAGCTACAAAACCAGCGAAGATTAGAAAAGAAAGTTAAAAAAATTAACCCAACCGCAGTCGTGATTTAGATTATATATTTACATTTTACAGCTTAAATCGTCCCGCTAACATTTCGCTAGAATCGTACATTTTTGGTTTTGGTTTGTAGTGACAATCGATTTCCCATCATTCTTTTTCACCCACTTCCTTTCTGGGAACAAAAAAGATGGTGGGTACCACATGCTGTTGTTCTCGCCCAACTAAAGCTTAATTTTTGTGAATAAAATGGGGGAGACGCTTGAAATTCCATTACGTAATGGATATGCTTGTCTTGTATTTGAATCGGCCTTAATTTAGGTGTAAAGTGTGTCTTTGCGACGTGAAGACGAATTAAGGTTCACCTGCACAGTGACCACGTTGCCGAAGTACAGGCTAGATCTGTGGTGGTGGAGCGTGCTTTCTAGTGTCATTAATTTATTGTGAGTGTATCATAATCGTCATATCAGTTTTACGCCTTAATTTTTTTTTTTTTTTAAATCCTGCAGACTCGTAATTTCGGTGTATTTTGTGATCAACAGTAACATACCGTTCTTGCTACTTTAGTACTAGTACTGTAGTAGTATGCTTGTGTACTACTACTACTGTTCTTCCATAAAGCGGCCAAAATCATTTTGATGATTCTGTCGCTACTGTGTACTACTACTACTACTAGAGCTGCATGTTAATCAACAATTACTTTTCTGCTCGTTTTCATTGTTTACATTTGATCAATGATTTGCGCAGAATAATCTATGTTCCCAAGTTTTGTCTAGAATGTTTTTATAAAAAGAGTTCAGTGTTCCTGCTAGTAGCAAGTACAGTGTTTGATGGCAAGCCGTTCCAATTGTGTATAAAATTCATAATACAAAATAATTGAAAGAGGTGGAGGGAGGGCGTGGAACATACTGTCCATTTACTTATCAATACACGTTATACAGTGATAGTAATAAAGATAATCATATTCATACAAATCATAGTAAAAACTGTTATTACATAGTTTGTTGTGTCACATATTTAAATTGATGAAGACAAAGCATTGCTCAGCTGTAGCCAGGGTCTCATCCTTTCCTTCTCCTCTCTAAGCATGTGGTTTAGGTAGAGGTGTGGCAGGCACAGATTTTCGATGTGATCATTTTATTTCTGCAGTTCAGGTCTACAAAGTATTGGACATAAAATTGAAAACACAACTTATCAATATATTGTTCTTGTTCTGTGTAAGTACAGTTCTTCTTGGGTAGATTCTTGTCTTAATCACTAACTAAGTAACTTAGTGTCCTACTGAAACTGTAAAGTGTAATTTGGGATTGAAAAGTTTGCAGTCATGAACTGTGTTTTGGTTTCATTTGTAAGTATGTCAGCATTGCCCCAGCTGAAGAGTTTTGTGATGTTTTCACTATTTTAGCTGCAGATGAAGTGCATGTGTACCAGAATAAATTTTCACTAATTCAATTGTTTTGTATTTCAGGTTTTTGAGCGTTATGTGCAGGTTGGCCGTGTGGCCTACATTGCCCACGGTGCTGACAAAGGCAAGCTTGCTGTCATTGTTGATGTCATCGATCAGAACAGAGTAGGTTGATAGAAATAAAATACTGTTAATAAAAGCATTACGTATTTGTAAGTTTTGCCTGTGATGACCTGTTTAATATAGGAATTGCCGTCTTATTGCATAAACCAAGGCTTGCAGATAACCCATGTTCTGAGGCAAAGCAAAACAAATAAAATTTGAGCACAGCATGGATAATCTGTTATCTGTTTATAATAAGTAAATGATGTAATTGTATGCATTTTTACTTCTTGGTTTGTTTACACTTACAATTAATGCAATATCCTGTTTGGAGTCCAGTTTCAGTCAAATAAATGTTGAACTAATTACAGGGTTGGCAAAAACAAGTTCAGGAGGGAAATACCAGTTGAGAATATAGACTGGATTATGTTTGCACTAAGATTAAAGATACAGCATTGTAAATTGTGCACCATTGTGATACCTTGTTTAAAGTTGAGGGAACTAGGACCTTGTGCTGTACCAGCAAGTGAGAAAGAGTGGCTAGCCCTAGGCCAGGTGCAGAGTGCAGTTTCATTGTGTTTGCAAAGAGGCAGGGTTGATATGTTGCAAGGTGTTATGGGTGGTACCAGGGCCTGGTGTACAGTTTTTCAGGTTGGTACTCTGTGTTAAGTAAAACTAAAAGCTGTCATGAATACTGTACAGCTGTGTGTCAAGAACAGGAACAGAAACAGGTGTGCTTTAGAGAAGACAAAGATTTCAATTCTGATATGGTTAGCAAAATGTCGGCCTGATGAACTACTGATATTGTGCATTCATTCGTATACTATATGAAAAACACTGTGCTTGTTCTCTAGGCTCTCATCGATGGTCCCTGCAGTGGTGTGCTGAGGCGTGATGCAAACTTCAAGTCCCTTCATTTAACCCAGTTTACGATCAAGATTGGCCCATCTGCCCGCACCGGTACAGTCCGCAAGAAGTGGGAGGCTGATGAGATCACCAAAAAATGGCAGGAAACTACCTGGGCCAAGAAAATCGCAGCCAAAGAAAGGGTTCGTAACCTTTTTCCGCCCTCGGACTAACACACTCCGCCCTTCTGATTCTTCCTTCTCTTATAAAGCTGCCCTCAAGACGCACCTGTACCTGTTCAGAAACTTTCTAAACTTTTTCAAAGCTGTGCCTATCCCCCTGCCTGACATGTGTTTGTGTGAGTGTGTGTTGCTAGTGTTATTGTAAAGTGCCCTGCACTCCCACCTTGTGCAGTAGATGGATGCTCTAGAAATCCTCATTATTATTATTATGTTAGTGGTTCCCAAAGCTTTGGTCATATGAAGGCAAATAGAGATTTGAACAACCCGGATAAAGAGACTGTGTCTGCCAAATTTGTTGAAGACCTAGTCACCCATGCCATGGCCCATTCTCGGTCAGGTGTGCTTTCCCCTATTTCAGAATTTGTAAGTGTGCTTATCACAGTGTCAGTTGTTGATGGAATGATGGTGGGTTCAAAATATTTTGATTTGAATAGTTGTTGGTAAAAGCACACACCCGATAACAGCAGTGTTTTATGGGTGGGGGAAAGATGATCTGATTAAGAAGAAAATGGGAGGAAGTTGTTCAGCACTGTTAGTGTTACTTGCCAATGATGAGCCTTTTATGATAGGAATTGCCGTCTTATTGTGCCACATGGTACTTGCAGACAATGCCTAATCTGAGGCAGGTAACCACTGGGTCATAACTTACCTGGGACTATTTTTTTCCCCATTTGTTGGATGGTCATGATTGTCAAAATGAGCTAAAAATGTTGGCACATTTAGGAGCATTTGTAACCTCCCCAATCCATCAGGTTTCATTAGCGACCCATTTCAAAATTGTTGGAGAGTTTAAAAACCATAAGAGAAGTTGTATGTTTTAGTTTTGGTACTCTGTTTTGACAGTTGATTGAGCATATTGCCTGAAGCAGATGCAGTAAAATGAGATTGAGAAGATTATAGTATATTGTGATTGACACCAAAATTCAAATCCCAGATGTTAGTTACTGGGAATGTGCACATTTTAGTATTTGCATGCAAAGGACTCATTATGTCTTCTTTTTTTTCTTTTCTTTTTTAATAATACATTTTTCATACAGTACTAATTACTATGCAATTCATGGTTTTCCTTGGAAGTATTGCTTCAGAAAGGGCTGTCTGGCTGGCTGTTGTTTCTGCTTGATGCCAAAACTGTTGATTTTAAACTCTGGCCATTGTTAAATGGGGGGGGGGGGGGGGGGTAGGCTTTTGAGTTTGAGGATAGTTCAGTATGAAGCACACACAAAAATTATGAGGAAAATAGAAAATGGTAGTTGATTTTTGAATTTGTACACTGTGTAGTATGTACAATGGTATGTTTTTGGTTGATCATTAATCAGAAAATGCCAGGCAAATATGCAGTTTAATATTCTGTACATACTTAAATGTTACCTGCCTATGACGAGCCATGTATGATAGGAATTGCCGTCTTAAGTGTGCCATGTGGCACTTGCAGACGATCCCTAATCCGAGGCAGGTAATCTGCTGTCATTGTGTCTGAGATGTCATCTGTCCCCGCCGTGTACACAATAACAGAATGATAGCTGATGAGATGCTGCAAACCTTGAAATGTTAACATATGGGTAAAATTCGCAACTGTGAAAAGAAACTGCTGGTTTCTTGCTGAAAATGGAAGTGCAGAACAATGGATACAGTATTATATGCACACTGATTGTCAGTAACTGTGTTTGTATTTTGCAGAGGTCTGAGCTGACCGACTTTGAGCGATTCAAGCTGATGAAGGCCAAGCAGGCTGTAAGTTGAGATTGATTCGTAATAATGGTGATGATCATTTCTAAAGTGCAAATTCTTAAAATGCCATGTGTGTTTTACAAAGATCATGATGGGAGGCAGGGGAGTTTATAAAAAGCAAACAAAGCAAAAATCAAACATGTACACTGAGTCTCTCTCTCTCTCACACATACACACGCCACGCACTTATCGAATCAACAGGGTACTGATAGGTGACCGAAGTCCATAGTTAGAACATTTTCTTGACAAGATTATTATTGCTATAAGTTCTGCCTTTTTACTGAAACTGATTGGGTAAGCAAGTGTGAAAGTTGGTACATAACTGGTTTTCAGCTCTCAGCTTTGTGGTTCATATCCTGGCAAATCAAATAACTGAAGACCTTGAATTTGTAAAAGATGCTTTATTTGCCCCCCCCCCCCCCCCTTTTTGTTTTGTTTTGTTGTTGTTGTTGA
The DNA here is from genome assembly GCA_963584105.1 of Alviniconcha strummeri. Lineage (NCBI taxonomy): Eukaryota > Metazoa > Mollusca > Gastropoda > Provannidae > Alviniconcha > Alviniconcha strummeri. The sequence goes on along the minus strand of OY757546.1, from coordinate 24,932,535 downwards.
AAAAGAGGAAAACTTAGAACAAACAATACACAAAAGAAGAAGGGAAAAAGGACTTACAAATATGCAAAGGTTGGGGTTTGGGGGACTTGTACTTTATTTCTGTGTACTGCATCCACACCAAAACATACATCCACATTGTGCAACTTTATAGTATACATGTAGGAAAATGATAATAATTATGCTGTGGGGATTCCTAAGGGTGGCAGGTCTTATTTTTATTTCTAGCATTGATTTGTACGAACATGTATGCAAGTCTGTGAACTGGTTAATATGAGCTGGAAGAAAGCTAAAGTTGTCAGGAACTCTCTTGTTTGGTTGGACAGGATGTCATACATCTTAACAGCTGTTAGAAGTTGAGTGTAAAAATGGAATGGACATGCCCGACATGTGTTGAAACATGGCAAAGCCGTGTACTGAAACATGGCAAAGCTGTGGGTGTTCATTTTCTTGCACCTTACTGAAGTGAGAGCTTTCAAACTTTGTGAAATGGTAGCCAGTGTTGAGGCTTACATTTTCATTTCCCTTTTGATGACCTTTGCCTTTTTTATTTCTTAGTCTTTGTTCATAACTGCTGGAAGTTCATGTTTGTGTTGCAGAGAAACCGTCTCATCAACGTGGAGTACGGCAAACTCCTCAAAGCTGCCAAAAAGGCACCACCCAAGCCCAAACGTATGAGGAAGAAGAAGAGCAAGAAGTAAAAGACCTACACACAAAAAACAATCTTTGGCAGTGTGAAAGCAAATAAAAGGCTCTTCTGTACATACGATTATGAGTTGTGCTTTTTATGGAGGAGAAGAATGTGTATGTGAAGTGGTGTGTAACACTCGTATGATTATGAGTTGTGCTTTTTATGGAGGAGAATGTGAAGTGGTGTGTAACACTAGTGTCTTGCAAATGCAGTATTATTAGGAACCAAGATCCTCCCTGGCTGATGGCAACTGTGCAACTGCAAGTCTTTTTACTGAGATTTACCTGAAGTATTCACAGATGCTCAAGCACATGTGTACACACCAAGTTTGGGGCTTTTCGCTGATGTAATCATCCATAACAGTAATAAAGAAAAGATGGGTAGAGATTAACACAATTCATGAAAGAAAGAAATTGAAAGTTAAGGGTGTAATCATAATCGGTGTTCACACAGTCACTGTGGAGTGGGTTCCTTGATTGGAGAGTTGACATCAAAGGGAATTGAACCAACTTTAATTTGATTAATACGTGCCAGAAAATACTTTCAGTGTTTGAGTTACTTTTAGATCTGATTTGTAATGAATACCTATTGACCCAATCAGGCCTAACGGAGACCAAGATAATAACTGCCAGTCCCATTGGTGGGTTAAATTCATTTGCAGACAGAGTGAGGGAGATCTTGGGCCTTAAGAACCTCCAGCATAAAATGTATGACAGCTATCAAAATCTCTATACCTACCACATTCTGTAAATTAGTTTGCTCTGGTATTTGTGTAACATGTAGGATTTGCTGACTTTCTGGTGTTTGAACTGCGTGCAATTACTGTTGTCAGTTTCCCACTTCTGTCTCAAATGTTCAGCTCTTGCTTTCTGGACAGTGTGTTGAGCTCTAATTTTCAATTAAAGGCTTTATTGTGTTTATATTTCATTGTTATATGTTTGAGCAACAAGTCCTGTGTCTGCAAACAAAAAGAAGAAAATATCTCAATATGGTTAAATTCCACACTATGGATCTAGGATAGCTAATTTTGACATGGAAGTGACTTCAAAAACATTTGGAGTTCCACAAGCTCACTTGGGACTGAAGCATTCAAAGTTACAAAAGCTTACTTAGGGCTGAAGCAGTCACACTCCATGCCACACTCCGAGTACCGCTTTCCGGCACCTTCCTCCAAGGAAGGATGTCATAAACCAGTGTTTGGAGTTTGACTCCATGCTTAATTTTGCACCCTTCTGGAATGCTGTTGCAAACGGATGCTTGCTGTTTATACTATTTCAGATCCACTTACTCAAAATAGCCGTTCTACGTGGCTGACACTACCGACAATTCAAATTAAAGGACATTGCGGATTATGAGGAAGTCGGTTTTTTTGGTGTGTTTTTTATAGTGTGGGTTGAGATGTGCCGCGTGTGTCATGCAACCGCATGATATCCTTCACACACACATTATTTGCTCTGGGGTGGAGTAACAACTTGAAAAATATAACTGGTTGGTAACTGTAGTCTGACTTCGGTTGCACATGTCTAGAAACTGAATGAGGCTGTTGGTGTCCGCAGTGCAGACTGGCTGTCCGTCAACCCCCTTGGGAAAATGGGATCAGTCGATGTCATTTTATGTCTGTTCACAGCATGGTGATACTAGTCCACACACAACAACAACAAAGGGGGGCGGGGGGGGGGGGAATTGGGGCTTTTTTTTTAATGGAGGGGTATCCGTTGGCCACAGTTTACCCAACATATACTAATGCTCGCTTTGAGGAAGGATATTGCCTAGCTCAGAGATAGAGTTTACCCCTGAGCTCTCGAGCATACCATTTTTAATGGGCTGTCCAAGGGAAACAACTCTGTGGCACCATCACTTAAGATGGCGACAGACAGGCAACCTCTGCTGAAACCAGATGATGAAGACGACGACAACAGTTCGTCATGTCGGCGACGGGATTATCAAAGCAACAACGTTGGGTTGGTGTCTGGCTCTGCACATGGAGAACACCACCGCATTACTCTCAGTGCCAGCACCAGCCTCGCCACTTTAGCGGAGAGTGACTTCATCGCTGCGATCTTCGTTGTGGCCTTTGACACACGCTCAGGTTTACAATCATAGCTTAGTTCTAAACTCCTGTAATTTCACCCAACCTGGCATATGCTTAATTGGCTGTGTATGTATGCATGTTTGTGTGGGTGAGTGTGGATAAATATCCCATTGGGAGGAAGCTCATGAATGGAAATGTCACACGTATTCGAGTCAACTTGCAAATTTGTCGTATTTTACGTGTGAAAGCAGTAGCTCTTGTGACTGCTTTACACACACACACACACACACACACACACACACACACACACACACACACACACACACACCAACTAATGATGCTGTGAAGGGCTACCAGGTGTGCTAGTACCAGTGTTATCGTTCACTGGAACTGTGCCAGGAAGTCAGAAATATTTACAAAATGCAAGTCACTCGAAGTCTGATGTGGTGAAGTGAGAAACAAGCATACAAATTTACACCATTTTTAAACTGCCGGTGCATGTGGAAATAATCACTGATATAATTACTGGAACTTCAAATTTGTACTTATATATATATATATATATATATACATGCCAGGGTGGGTCAGTCTTGTTGTTAATGTTATTATTATATTAATGTTAATAACTGTTGTAACCGGACCTGCAGCCCGTTCCTCATTTTGGGTTCAGGGGGGGGGCTGGAGATTGCCAAGGAGAGACACTCACACTGGAATAAACCATTGTCTCTAGTCATCCTCATGTAGTGTGCCTTTCAATGTCAAGTTCCTCGTGTTGTGTTCAAAATCACTACAATCGACTGAGCTTGGTATCCAGAAAAAACCCTGTGTTAGTGTTTGGTTGTTTGTCCGCTCCTCAGAGGTAGGTGTGCCATTTCACTATGCACTTATGCCACTTAAAACAGACACTAGACAAAAGATAAGGGGAGACAGAAGTTGTACACATGTACCGACATGATGAAAACACTGAGGCATGCTCACAAACGCGCGCACTGACCACACTCCATCTCAGTACATACTCCCATTATAGTGACGAACCAAATAAAGAAATGCATACAGTTTTATTTACACTACCGCATGTTACACATACAGTAAACACAAGAACAAACCAAACTGACACATGACTATGCCTAACCTATGCAATAAACCATAGCTAACTTAGCTACCGGCATAGGCTCAACACCAATTACCTACAAAAGTAAGTTGCACCCTTGCACTAACTTAACTAATACTTGCACTTTGCAGCACAAGAAAACAAACAAACATAAACTTAACTAACGCTCGCACTTTGCAGCACAAGTCTTCTAATAACTAAACATGCGTGCCCACACTTTGCAGCACAGGTCTCTTAATAACTAAACATGCATGCCCAAACTTTGCAGCACAGGTCTCTTAATAACTAAACATGCGTGCCCACACTTTGCAGCACAGGTCTCTTAATAACTAAACATGCGTGCCCACACTTTGCAGCACAGGTCTCTTAATAACTAAACATGCGTGCCCACACTTTGCAGCACAGGTCTCTTAATAACTAAACATGCGTGCCCACACTTTGCAGCACAGGTCTCTTAATAACTAAACATGCATGCCCACACTTTGCAGCACAGGTCTTCTAATAACTAAGGGAAGAGCTACACACTTTTTAAGCATGTAAACTCGGGGGGGGGGGGGGGGGGGGTAGGGGTGGACTAGCACTTTTCAGCACCAAGTCCTCTAACTAAGGGAAGAGTAACACACTTTTCAGCATGTAGACTCGAGGGGTAGGGGTTGACCAGCACTTTTCAGCACATGGTACAGAAACCCGGCAGGCACTGTCTTTTATACCGTACCGTGCAGCACCAGCCAGTCGCTGGCAGGCAGTGTCCGACTGGAGAGAAGGGGTGGGGGAACTCAGGGCCCGTAACTCGAGCTAGCTTGCACAGCTCTCCCGCTACACTGTTATAAATACACCACACACACACACACACGCACAAAATACTCTCCTTTTTGCTCTCCACTCAGCCTTGGATACTCAGATATATTCCATGTTCCTAGGGAGGGCAGGAGGACCCATAGTAAGAGATCTATCCTTCCAGTACATTGGACCTGTGATCTGGAACTCTCTTCCTCTTTCTGTCAGGCATTCAATATTCATCTTCACTCTTTCCTTTTAAAGTAAAAGTCCAAGGTTTTTAAGTATGCAAAATGACCATTGAAATGAGTCACTAGTTTCAGATTTAATTAAATAAAAAATTAAAAAAACTTTGATTGGGTTTTTAATCGATTTTATTTTCTGTAGGCTGGCCGAGACTACAGTCTCGGGTTCTCCATCAGTCACGTGACTTCCCAGAAGTGATTTCAGTCTGGGGAGTAAGTGCAGTTGCCATCTTAGATTCTTCAGTAAACTGTGTATGTGTGTGGTTGACAAAAAAGTTAACTATGCTGGCCTGCTGTGTTGCCGCGAACTGTAACAATTTGCAGACGACCCCAGGTATAACAATGCATGAGCTCCCACGCAATTGACCTGCAGTGAAGCGAAAGTGGATTAAATTTATACAATTCAAACGATCTGACTTTCTTGCTGCGCCGCATCACGCCCATTTGTGTAGTGAGCACTTCAGTGAGTGCAATTTTGCAAACCCCATGGAATACCGGTACTCTTTCAAAATCCTGCCTGGCAGGCTCAAACTGATACGGCTGTATCCTTGTGGGTCTCTCGGGCAAAGTATCAGTTTCGTCTTCAGAGCTCGAGTTGGCCATTTTGCAGCGACTCCCCAGAGTGACGTAGTAGGCATATGGTCACGTGATTTGGGCATCGTGGCGATGCTTTCAGTACGACAGAAAAATGCATTTGTAACCCTCAGATCACGGCTTCACCTACATCATCGTTCTCAGCGAGCTTTAATCGAAATCGTATAAAAAATCACCCCTAACCTTGGACTTGTCCTTTAAGTCAAAACTGAGGCTAGCCCACATCTTCTCTTCTGCTTACTGATATGTCATTTTCTTTCTTCACATTTAATCAGCCCATCACCAGTAATACATGTATTTGTAGTGTGTTTGTGTGTGTGTGTGTGTGTGTGTGTGTGTGTGTGTGTGTGTGTGTGTGTGTGTGTGTGTGTGTGTGATAAAATGAGTGAACCCTTTGTCTTTGTAACTAATGTAAGCTCTTCAGGCTCTCTTACAAGATGGGGTGCCCTAAATGATCTGTTATTATCTGTGTTATACATGTGTAACTTATACTGCATGAATGGGATTGGTAAATTGTTAAACTGTAATCTATTCATAACTACATATATACATGGTCATGTATTTGTATTGATGTACTTTTTATTAATGTACTATATTGTGTACTGTAGGAATGGAATGTCACTAAGACAAATCCCTAGGTGCATTTTAATGTTACTGGCATTGTGGCAAGTAAATCTTTGTATCATTGTAAGTGTAAACATTAACATAATATCTTTTAAACTGTTTTTTGTTGTGTGTGTGTGTATATATATTATATGTATACAGGGTTACTTCAATAATAAGAGATTACTTATTAACTTATTCATGATGTGAAGTTGATGTGCTTAACAAATAACAGTTTACCACCAATGACCACATCAGTATCATATTCCCAGTTGAGTAGATATAGTTTATTATGTTAACGTTATGTGCCCCGGTGATTTTTATTCTGTGGCTTAAAAATAATAATTTAAACTTAGGTTTTATATGAACATATTAATTATTTTAATCATGATGATTTTGTGCAGGCAACATGATTGAATGGTGTTTACCAGAGGACATTGACCTAGATGGGGTAGAGTTCAAAGCCATGCCGAGTGGGTCGCACACATTAGACAGAGACTTTGTGTAAGTTTCATGTTGCTGCTGTAAATGTTTATTCCACAAAGAGCACGTTTTATGCTGACAGTATTCAAAGCTTTCTTAATGTTTGCTGAAGCAGATTGAAATGAATTTTTAAAAAGAAAACTACAGACTCACTCAAGTAAACCATGGTATGGTTCCGTTGGAGAAAATGAAGGCTACAACTTGTACAAGTGGAATCCTTCATATGACATACTGGACTTTGATGTGGTTACCTTGAGCTTTACTAAAAAGAACTAGCCTTCTTGAAATGTGTTTTGTCCTAAGAATAAGAGGCTGACCTTTTTCCAGCAGATGAAGAAATCAAAATAATGTGTGTGTGTGTGTGTGTGTGTGTGTGTGTGTGTGTGTGTGTGTGTGTGTGTGTGTGTGTGTGTGTGTGTGTGTGTGATAAAATAAGTGAATCCTTATATCTTTGTAACTAATGTAACTATTATAAGCTCTTACTGAAGGCTCTCTTACAAGATGGGGTGCCATAAAGAATCTTATTATTCTCTTAAATACATGTATGTGCATGAATGGGATTTGTAAATTGTTAAACTTTAATCTATTCATT
>OY757546.1:24910410-24920410 GCA_963584105.1 Alviniconcha strummeri | reverse complement strand
TGTTTTTGTATACCTGGTTAACAATGACGGTTATATCAGGGCGATAGGATGAGATGAGACAGGCATTGATGAGGCTGCACAAGCGTTGATGAAGAAGAATTGAAAAAGTCCTTCACCCTTGCCTCTGCCAGGGGTCAAACCCATGCTAGCTGTTTTCACTCTAAGACAAAACTAAAAGATTATAAAAACAAACATAAAACGCATGCTGATACCCAATACAACTGAGAGAAAATGATAGCAGCCTTGATTTCAACTTTATTTTATTACCAAATTCTGCAGTAGACATGAATGGGTGAGCCAACATGTCATCTACTGCACTGTTCATCTTTGGAAAATGCCACATACAATTGTTCTGATCAGTTTGAACTTTTCGTGAATGGCAAATTCACTGAACATTTCCACTTTCCGGTGTTGTGGCACTTTCCTGTACGTTTGTTGCAGGTGTCCATCATATTTTGCTCGTAAAACTGCCACCAAAACGATGCCCTTCATCAGCTTTTGCATCTGTGGCATTATGCCCTGATAAAAATCAATGTTTGTCTGGTGTATGTGTGCGTACGCGCATCATTTCTATCAGCGTGGCGATATTGCAGGTACAACAGAGAAAATCTTTGAGTCCAAGTCCCACCTGTACGACATTTACGTTGACAATACGCGCATCATTTCTATCAGCGTGGCGATATTGCAGGTACAACAGAGAAAATCTTTGAGTCCAAGTCCCACCTGTACGACATTTACGTTGACAATCAGAACATCCAGTGCTCCTCCCCGGCCATGAAGGATCTGCTGAAAACCTGTGATGCTGACAAGGAAAAACTCACCAAACTCAACAACCAGAGGTGAGCTGAAAATAAAACTGAAAGAAAGAAAACTCACTTAACTCAAAGAGGAATAGAACTGAAGAAGCTTTGTGAGCATTAGCGATAGAAATGGAGTTAAATGTACATGCAGATCTATTTATAGAAATGAAGTTAAATGTACACACAGATCTATTTATAAAAATGGAATTAAAGGTACACACAGATCTGTTTATAAAAATGGAATTAAAGGTACACACAGATCTATTTTCCACTCAGTTTCTCATGTTATGGGGATAGCTCAATGGTAAGAGTGCCAGACTCATGATCAAAGGGTCTTGGCTTCCCAGCAGGAGTGGCAGAATTTTTTTCTTCTCCAGGGTCAACTTTCTGTGCTGATTTGTATTTTGGTATATGTCCCTCCCCTACATGTTATTGTTAGCACTGTAGCGTGTCAGAGATCCTAATCATTTTGTGAAATTTTGCTTAACACAAAATGGTGTCAAAATCCCTGTCTTAAAAGAAATTCAGCATTTTTAAAACTCCTTTCCTGCCTGTATGGGCTTTTTCTTGGAAAAGACATGTCCATGTGTAAGATGTCATAATAATAATGTACATTTATCTTGTGCTCATCAACGCCTTGTGTGCTCACATAATACATATGAACAGCACAGTCCTACCAAAATAATTTACATAAATTATTATTTGGAAAACACACACACACACACACACACACACACACACACACACACACACACACACACACACACACACACACACACACACACACAAACCCATGTATGCAGGTTAAAGATCCTGTAGCCCATGTCAGCCTTTAATCGGTTGAATATGGATACTGTTTGTAACAAAAAGTTTAACACAGTCCTCAAGCCAGTTCTTTGTGGGCAAATACACTGACAAAGTTACATGCAAAAAGTCTAAGCCAAACAAGATCCTTCATTTTAAGGTTAAAAAAACTAACAAAAAAACAACAGTTACACCTTGCACCCTTTGGACAATGTTACAAAGTCTCAAAATTCCAAAGAAATCACATGCTTAATTAGCAATCTTATTGGATTAGCCGTCTGACTTGGTATGTGTGTGCTTTTCCTTCTGGTTATAGAGCTCAGCACATGTTTCCATTGGAAGACCTTGGTGATAATGTCATGACCGAAGAGGAAGTGATTCTTTCGTGAGTAGCATTTTTTTCTTCTGTGAGGTGGCAGCCACTTCTGCTTTCTTATTTTTAATCACCAACCAGTCAGCTGGAAATAGATTTGAGTACCAGTCAGCTGGAAATAGATTTTAGAAGTGTTTACTATTCATGTGCCTCTAATAGTAATACAGAACTGTTTACGTGTGTGTAAGCAAGTAATCTGAAAATCACATATCATATGTCTAACCTAATCACTGGGCACTGACCCTGAGACTAGAAATGTCTAGCATGATCACTGGGCACTGACCCTGAGACTAGAAATGTCTAGCATGATCACTGGGCACTGACCCTGAGACTAGAAATGTCTAGCGTGATCACTGGGCGCTGACCCTGAGACTAGAAATGTCTAGCATTATCACTGGGCTCTGACCTTGAAACTAGAAATGTCTAGCATTATCACTGGGCTCTGACCCTGAGACAATCACTGGACACTGTCCCTGAAGGCAGAAGAAAGGGGAGATAGCTACACCTAAGCTAGGGTTTAGACCCTCTTCCTCATGCTCCAGAGTGCAATTCCATAATCATCTCCTTAACATCATGCTGAATAATCCATTCACCATGGTGACTGCATCACCGAGGCATCGGTACGGCCGTATCGCAAGGGACATTCAAGTATTGAAATTGTCAGTGTTCTCCTTCAGGTACTTCATGGAGCTGAATGACCGGCTTTTCCACACGCTTTTGGACATCTCCATGTCTCATGACCGACAGCTGACTTCCGACCACATGAAGGCAATTGGCCTGGACCCTGTTGGTGACCGTACCTTCCTCATGGAGTTGGTGGAGCATTATGGTATTGATGTCGTGCTGATGGTTGACAACCCCTGCTGCCCCAAATGATGCCAGAAGTGAAGTCTTGTATTCGTGAACTGTTACATTTTGCTGATGTCATTCTGTTTTATTCCACCAGTGAAAGATTTAGTCAGTCATTTGTGCAGGTAAATCCTTTGGATTTATTTTGCTTACTGCTTTTTTTTGAGAATATCAGCCGTAAACTCTAGTTTTTTTGGCTGCTGAGTTTATTATCTTGCTGAAATGTAGGGCTGTTTTTCTAGGGAGAATCTGCTCACAGAAGCAGCATCTTAATTCCGTTCTTAATTGGGCGAATGTTTGTTCGCTGAACATACTTTGGACAGATTGACGAGCTATGATTTGTTTCTTAATTGAACTTTTAGTTTGCCGAACATGGTGTGGACAGTTCGATTCATTCTCAACTGGCTTGTAATGAGATGCAAGCTTTGGCCCGAATGTGCGGCAGACGCACAGCAGACAGCATAATCAAAAATGTAGGCTAAAGTCAAGTCAGAATACTTTGATCATCCCTCACAGGGTAATTCAACTAACTACTATCTCATTCTGGGTCCCCGAGACAAGGCTGCTCCTCCCACAAGTCAACAAATAAAATAAAAAATCCATCTGAAGCGAGTGAAGGACCTAGCAACACTGTCATCCATTTTTATTTTTATTTCTTCCTCATCCACAGGAGAGCTCTGTTCTCAGCCAGACAGAGGCAATGTTCATCGAATAGGGCAAATGTTCCCAGAACATGTCGAGCGAAGCTTTTTCAACCCCAAATATAGCTTTGTCGTAATTCAACGAATACTCCCAACTAGGTTCGTGAAGCAAAAGTTCACCTAATTAAGAACCAACTAGGTTCACTGAATACTCCCAACTAGGTTCGCGAACAAACATTTGCCCAATTAAGAATGGGCTTTAGAGCACACTTAGGTTGTGCTTTAAAGATTTTTTATTTTTTTTAAACCAAAATATTTTAGACTTGTTTGCCAGAAGAATGTTGTTGTTTTTTTAGACTAAAATAAAATATCCAAACCCAAAGTTAAGTAAATGGGAAAAAGTTGTCAGCTACATAAGCAGAATGTACATATCATTCTGGAGAAGTTTAGAAGAGAGAAAAAAAAAGCCGGGCATACTGGTCAGCAATGAACACAAGGATATTATAGTTGACTTTTACCATGTATGTAAATCCTTTATTGCATGTTTAAATCCCGTGTCTTGAAAACTGCTTGTGGTGCTGGACCAAGAGTCATAACGGAAGATGCCATGTGGAACAAACCTTGACGCAAAGAGAAAGCAAGCCTCCAGGTTCCTTGCATTCCTGTTTTCAGAATGGGTTGAAAAGGACATTCCTGTGTTTGACACTGAGTTTGGATGACATTAATCTGGTCAGATAACATCACTTGTTTGATATTGTTTACATGCTAATTTGTTTTGGTATCACATTATGTGTGTGTGTGTGTGTACATATATGTGTGTGTGTGTGTGTGTGTGTGTGTGTGTGTGTGTGTGTGTGTGTGTGTGTGTGTGTACATATATGTGTGTGTGTGTGTGTGTGTGTGTGTGTTGAATTTTGTAATGCTACATTATCCATGTGAAACACTGGATCAGTGATGTTAAATCATGTGAAACACTGGATCAGTGATGTTAAATCATGTGAAACACTGGATCAGTGATGTTAAATCATGTGAAACAACGGATCAGTGATGTTAACTGTACCATTGTGTCATTTTATTTGGTGAGAAAATTATTAGAAGGGTCAGCCTTCGAATTCAGTTACATGAAATATTTGTTGTTGTTTGTTTTGCTAAATGTGCTACCTCTTTGGGTGTTATTATGGAGAAATTATGTGATTGGCTAAGAAGTGTTCGGAGGTATTGGGCAGTTCAGTGAAGCTGGTTTGCATGAATGAATGCCTTTTGTAATCTTTTGCACAATTAGTTGTGAGAGGTTGCAGTGTCACTTTTGGGCCGATTTTTGAGCAGGTGCTGCTTCATGCTGTGTATAACTAGGGAAGTTGAACCTAGAATTGCGAAGCAGTACAAATGCCAGCACTGTTGCTGTTGCAAAAATTACTGGGGCATGGAGGGTGGAATAAAAGTGTCTTTGCATCGTTTTTTGGCTGACCAGAAGATAGTGAGTTCGTGGAAAAAATGCGTTTTGGGGCATCCTACAGCATGAGCAACAAGTTATTGCTTGTTGCCAGACACATTCTGACTACAGGCCTCCAAAAATGCCTTTAAAGTTGGCAGTGTAAAATTCACAAATTCACTGTCACCACCTTCCATTGTGAAGAAAGTATGCACCGGAAATAAAAGCAGCCAAAGGACTTAAGCGATGCTGGGCAAAAGTCAAGGGACTTAACAACCCCGCCTGAACCACCCAGTAGGCACGTACTTCACTTGATGAATTTTTTTTTGGTTTCAGGTGCACCCGTTTGAATGGTTGAGAAGTGTTGTAGTGTTTGGAAGGATCCTCTGGTTTTTGTGAGATATCATGAGATATGTGTTTGGTTTTAGTGCATCTATTTTATTGGTTAAATAGTGTTTGGGAGGATCCTGTGGTTTTTGTGAAGATATGTGTTTGGTTTTAGGGCATCTATTTCATTGGTTAAGTAGTGTTTGGGAGGATCCTGTGGTTTTTGTGAAGATATGTGTTTGGTTTTAGTGCATCTGTTTCATTGGTTAAGTAGTTTTTGGGAGGATCCTATGGTTTTTGTGACAATATGTGTTTGGTTTTAGTGCATCTGTTTCATTGGTTAAGCAGTATCTTTTTTTCTTTTTTTTTTAAATTAAAGGTGCATCCTGTAGTTTGGCTGAGATGTGGTTTGGGTTCAATTGCAACCATTCTGATGGGATGAGATATGATTTTACTGTTTTTTGGTTGTACTGTCAGCATTGGTAGAGAGAAACAAAATTCATGTGATATGAGGTACTTTGTTCTGATTTTTGCAGAGAGAGAAAAAATGTTGCTTACACTTTGTATTACCATATTTGAACTATGTTAGATTCTTTTCTGTATGTATCCTAACATTGGCTAGGGTACAAATAAGAAACGAGTTTGATTTTCTGGTCTGCTTGATTTTTTTATGTATTGCCTGTTGATTATTGAAGGGGAAGAAACAGTTTTTAGTTTTGTTGCCTAGTCTGTTCCTCAGGAGCAGAGGCTTTTCTTTTTGTAGCACAGTCTTACTCTTAGTTAAAGAACTAAGACCAGGAATGTTAAATCATAAATTGATTGGGGGGGAGGGGGGGGGGTTCTGAAACAAAGTTGACTGACAGCTTTTTGAAGCAAGATCAAAAGGACACAAAATGTTGTGTTAATCGTCATGAATAATAATGTGCGCTCATCGACACCTTCAATGCTCACATGATGTATACAGGGTTCACACGGTCTTTAAAGGTTTGGGATGATGATGATGATGTCGAGCTTAATGTCCTCAGATGTCGGTTGACGTATTAGGGACAAACTGTGACCAATGCGTAAGCACAGTTCAGTGTTGCTTTATGTCCACAGAAACCGTAATGGCCGCCTGGACTTTCATGCAGCTCCTGAACTCTGAAAGTTTGGGAAAATGATGATGATGTGGGGCTTCATGTCCTCGGATGTCGGGTTGACATATTAGGGACAAACTGTAACTATAAGTTTGGGAAAATGGGATAAGCTCTTCAAGGCCTTGGCAGTCTGTGAAAACTGAGTGGGGTCTGTGAACGTTTGTGAATTTTGTGGTTCAGAGTGCTTTGGAAAAAACTATCAACTTATTAGTCAGAAACTGCATTCCCCAAGACCGAACAGTAGTTATAAAAATAATTTTAAAAAATTGCTGTGTGAGATCGCATAGAACACACTATCAGTTTTGACTGATAGAGTGTGTCGGCCAGTGGCTATAGTAAGGGTTGCACCCCTTTACCTGATGTGCAGAAGAGTTGCATACCTTCGTGTTGCTTTTCCGCACCATATTGCAAAGGTATGTGAAAAGTTTGTGAATTTTGAACGACATCAATATTGATGCCGCTTCAGCTCTCCTTTCTCTTCAAATGTTGTGGTCTTTGGACACCATCTTGTGACTTTGCCCCTCAGAATTAATGACACATTAAAAGGGCTCTCATCACTGCCTGTCTTAATGCAGGAATCATTCTGGCAGTGACAGTATAGTGATTGGTATGGTGGTGACAGTATACTGATAGGTATGTAATCTCCATCTTCCACCACATCCATACCCACTTCCCCCCCCCCCCCCCTTCTCCCCGTCCCTGATAAGCCTTATGGTTTCTGTGGACATTAAGCACCATGTTTACTTGCTTGGGCGGTCCAGTGTACTTAAAGCTTCACTTCAGGGAAATTCCTTTACAACTATGAGTAAAGTGTGTGAATGGTCCAGCTCTTTGGACCACCGGGTATGTGATATATAGTCCTATGGGCAGACACGTTAAGTAATTATGTAAATAGACACAACACTCATACATACAATCGGTGATTCAAATGTTGTTGTTTTTTAAATCTTAAATGAAGCCTGTTAGCGAAGTTGTGGAAAGTTGGGTGCAGAAGTGTACTGATAGAAGTCTAAACAAACTGTATAGAGTCAGACAGAGAGGCCTAAGCAAGCTAGACAAACAGATAAGATGAGCCTATAAGCAAGCTGGACGGACAGTTAAAACAAGTCTAAGCATGATAGAGAAACAAAGAGTGACTGGAGTCTAAACAAGCTAGAGTGAGAGAAACAGAGTGAGACTGGAGGTTAAGCAAGCTAGAGAAACAAAAAGAGGCTGGAGGCTGAACCAGCTAGAGAAACAAAGAGAGGCTGGAGGCTGAACCAGCTAGAGAAACAAAGAGAGATTGGAGGCTAAAGAAGCTAGAGAAACAAAGAGACATTGGAGGCTGAACCAGCTAGAGAAACAAAGAGAGACTGGAGGCTGAACCAGCTAGAGAAACAAAGAGAGATTGGAGGCTGAACCAGCTAGAGAAACAAAGAGAGGCTGGAGGCTGAACCAGCTAGAGAAACAAAGAGAGATTGGAGGCTGAACCAGCTAGAGAAACAAAGAGAGATTGGAGGCTGAAGAAGCTAGAGAAACAAAGAGAGATTGGAGGCTGAAGAAGCTAGAGAAACAAAGAGAGATTGGAGACTGAACCAGCTAGAGAAACAAAGAGAGATTGGAGGCTGAAGAAGCTAGAGAAACAAAGAGAGGCTGGAGGCTGAACCAGCTAGAGAAACAAAGCAAGCTAGAGTTAGAATGAGACCGGAGACTAAGAAAGCTATAGTTAGAATGAGACTGGAGACTAAGCAAGCTAGAGTTAGAATGAGACTAGAGACTAAGCAAGCTAGAGTTTGAAGGAGACTGGAGACTAAGCAAGCTAGGGAGATACAGCAGTATATTATACAAATTCAAGCAGACTAAGAGATGCCGGTCTAAGCAATCCAGGGAGATACAGTGGAATGTTACACAAGTTCAGGCAGACTAAGAGATGCCGGTCTAAGCAATCTAGGGAGATACAGTGGAGTGTTACACAAGTTCAGGCAGACTAAGAGATGCAGGGTACTAAGGAAACTAGGAAGATACAGTGAGACAGGTTTGAGCAAGATGCAGAGAGACACAGTGAGACTGCAGCATAAGCAAGCTAATGAAGCAGACGTTTGTGATAAAAGCGAAATAGAGATACAGGGTGAGCTAGCAGTCTAAGCAAGTGAGAGAGATAGGGTAAGACAGAGAGGTAAGCAAGGTCAATGTTTTTCCTTCTGTGGGCTGAGACGGGACCTTGGATTGTTGGTTAAATCCTAGGACAGTGACACACATAAAAATCCAGAATTACATGCCAACTGCGGCTTTTACATTTTAAAAGTATTTGTTTTATTATTATTACTTTTTAAATTTTACCACTACTGTCCGTAACCATTTTAAAACACCCCTAGGCTACTGTACTTGGTGCCAGGGTCACAATAAGGCTTCATTAGTTCTTGCAGTACTTGGAATAAGACGGAGATCGAAGCAGCCAAACCAAAGCCACCAGCAGAGATCAGGTCATGCAAAACACCACTGGTGGTGCCAATCCACCTTGAACACCTACTTCTGTACCTGCAGCAGGTGGTTGTTTTGTTTTTAAAAATGAAGCGTGGCTGTGCATAAAGCACATGTAACTAGTTAAAGAAGCTGCGGTGTCCTGTGACACAGTGGCAGCAACTCCACAAAACATTGTAAGTCTTTGCTTCATGGAAAACGAAAAGAAGGTCACACTGACAGTGTAACAGGTAAGACATGGTTTGGATTGTGTTCTGGGGTAAACGAAACTTTGGCTGTGGTAAACAAGCTCAAAAATCAGTGTGAAAATTAATTCTGGATTTTATGCTACAGTCCTAGGATTCAACCAGATTGTTATGTGTTCTTATCGTATTTTCATTGTACCATGAGTTTTCTTGCTGATTACGACATCCACATATTTTACATTCCAGGATTCAAATTTAAGTGTGTTTTTTCAATCATAATGATTGTGAAACAGTATAGTGGGTGTTGCTAGATGTTGTTCTACATGATTGTTTAGTGTCCATATACAGTTGTCTGTTGAAGTTTGCAGTGTGTATATGGTGGGTAGGTTGTGGATTTTGTGTGTGCATGTTTGGGGTATTTCTGGCTTATACATCTTACATGTGAGCAAAGCCTGGTACATGCAGATTGAATACTTCCATGTACGGATGGTGGAACCCCCTAAAGATATTGGTTGGGAGCATTAGAATTTAGTCGTTTTTGAGTTAAACATCTTTGGATGGCAGTGGAATTCAGAGAATGTTTAAAGATGGGATTTTAGATTAGTATGTATCTGTGTCTGTAGCCATTGATTTTACTTCATGCCAAGAGAAATCATAATCTTTGACCTAGTGCTAGATGATGTCCTTTTTTCTTTTTTTTTAACCTGACATTAGAAAACTAGGTGGAATGGTTGATGATAAAAGCATCTCCTACTCCTAGCATTTTTTGTGCTGTTGTACACATGGGGACTGCCTCTCGGGAATGTGTATCACCCTGATACAACCGCACCGATTGACTGGGTGTAAAACACCAACTTACTTCTGGAATGTGTGTTTTATGTTCTGTTTGTGTGGTTGGATTGAGTTTGTGGGTCTGACTTGTGTGTAGTTTTACAAGTGAGAAGTGGGTTAACAATTTATTGATTGATTGTCGTGTGTGTTTTATGTTCTGTT
>OY757546.1:24895600-24910210 GCA_963584105.1 Alviniconcha strummeri | reverse complement strand
CACACAACAGATTATTTTCACAGCATTGAAAAGTAAATATTTACACAAGCATCTGTAATTAAACAATATTAGTCTCTCTCTCTCTCTCTCTCTCTCTCTCTCTCTCTCTCTCTCTCTCTCTCTCTCTCTCTTACAAACACACACACACACACACACACACACACACACACACACACACACACACACACACACACACACACACACTAACACACACACACACACACACACACACACACACACACACACACACACACTAACACACACACACACTAACACACACATACATCAGAGAGAGACAGGTTAGGATTGGATCCCCAGCTTTCTCCCCCCCCCCCCCCCCCCCCCCCCCCCATTGTTTCTTTCCATACTCAGAACTTTATCGATTCTGTGCAATCGATGCTTAGTCTGCGGTTGTCCCCATTGTTAATTGCTGCAGACTTGTGGTTTGGCGGCGCGTTTAACATTAGGCTTGTCGGTAGTCGGCCGTTTTGATTTGTCAGGTCAAGCCAAGTATTTCGTTATTCCATTTAGAGGAAAAAGCAAAGCAAAACAAACAACATAAATAAATTATATGTATGTAAGAAACAAAAATAAAAATGATCATGTATAAATTATTAAACGTTTTACAGAACGCAACAACAGATAGGCAATATTGATATCATCAGCATTATTAGAATAATACTGGTTATAGAAATGCGATGTAAACAAAACAGAATCACATACATTATGATGATGAGTTGATGCTTAATGTCCTCAGATGTCATTTGACATGTTAGGGACAAGTTGTGACCAATGCCGAAGCACGGTTCAATAAAAGCCACATACGTAAGGTGTATGCGTGTTTAGCTGTAACCTGCCACCTGCACTTTTGGCAGAATGACCGGGATTTTTTACGTGCTACTGTGATAACACGGGGGTGGAACGGATACCGAAATAAGAGTCAGCACAGAAAGTCGACCCTGGAGAAGAAAATTCTCCCGCCGTTCCAGCAGGGATTCGAACCCGCGACCTTTCAATCACGAGTCCGGCGCTCTAACCACTGAGCTATCCCCGCCCCCCCACACATACATTAATATGATTAATAGCTTATATACTCGGCACAAGTATAATCACTGTTCTCATCCTGTCCCCTTCACACCTACACCCATACACCATATCACCGCCTCCCCCCCCCCCCACACACATACACACACACACACACACACACACACACACACACACACACACACACACACACACACACACACACACACAAATTAGGATGGATGGGTAACCTCGCACACACACATGTTCACGATCATAGGTTTCCGTACACCCACCCAAACTCCAAGCACTGGTTTATGACATCCTTCCTCCGTGACGGAAAGCAATGCACGGAGTGTAACACCCACCCTGATATCTCTCTCTCTCTCTCTCTCTCTCTCTCTCTCTCTCACACACACACACACAAACACACACACACATACACGCACGCACTCACACACACACACACACACACACATGTACGCACGCAGCACACACACACACACACGCGCACGCGCGCGCGCGCACGCACTCATACACACGCGCGCGCGCGCGCACACACACACACACACAACTAACGGACCGAGGTAGCCTCATAAATTATTCCTAAAATGGGATGAAATTAGTGAACCCTACAGACAGAGAGAGAGAGGACTTGAACTCGAAAACTTCAATACTCAAGGATAGTAGCGTTAGGTCCATTTTGGCCTAACAGCCAGTCCTTGCTATACTACCAACACAAATAAGTACGACTATACACAAACAGATATTATAAGTACGAATAAGGAATGATTAATGCAATTTCACAGAGTTCCTACAAATGTCCAGAAACATCAGAATTAAATTTATTTCATGGACATACATATATACAACATTAAGTTTTTTCGGCAAACATGTGATTTAAACAAATCCGCCCAAATTTGACGAAAGGTTATTCTCAGACATATAGTTGTGCATAATACGTTCGAACAAGGCAGAGAAATATAGGATTCTATGTTTTGATGTAGGGAGTTCCAGAGTGACGTTCCAGCGAAGGATATGCTAGTTTTAAATAAGTCAAGCCTTGGCCTTGGCACGTAGAGGTTATTCCTGGAGTCAGTGTAGTGGGACTGGTGACTAGTGAAGTTAGTGTAGTGGGACTGGTGACTAGTGAAGTTAGTGTAGTGGAACTGGTGACTAATGAAGTTAGTGTAGTGGGACTGGTGACTAATGAAGTTAGTGTAGTGGGACTGGTGACTAATGAAGTTAGTGTAGTGGGACTGGTGAGTAATGAAGATAGTGTAGTGGGACTGGTGACTAATGAAGAGATGTGCAAGGTAGTTTGGGGAATTATTATTAAGAACTTAATGCATAAATATTCCTTTATTGTAAGCGAGCTGTTGCGGTAGGTTTAAAAGTCCAAGTGCACTCATCTTTTGCTCTGTAGATAGGGAAGGATCAGGAAGGATTAATTTGCCTGCCCTTCGATGCAGAAAGTTCAATTTTAAGTGTACATCGCCACAGCCATCCCACACTACTGACGCACAATCGATGTGAGGTTTTATGTGAGCGTTATAGAAGTTTTTTTTCCCGGTATTGATGTTGATGATATGTTGCAGTTGAGAAAGAAGAAAAAAAAAAAAAGAAAAAAAAAAATTGACATGCTTTTGCATATCTGTTTGATCTGGGCTTGTCATCGAAATTTGTCGCGACAATGAGACCTAGCAGGCGATGTTCAGTTACATTTTCAATATTTTGACCATCCAGTGAGAACTTCAGTGTCTCTGCGTCTGTGTGTAATGGCCTGGACAGACTGATGCATATACACAGCAGTTCCAGTCTGCCTCGGCAGTTGCGGCTCTCGCCTTACATAGTAGTTTGGAATGTTGACACTGTGGTCAGTAATTCTAAAGTCTAACGGCGACTCAGTAATTCCGAAAAGTTGATATTCCGAGGATGACTGACTTTGCAGAAAATTACACATGATGAAGTAATTCTTAATGTCCTCGGATGTCAGGTGACATATTAGGGACAAACTGTACAGATTACACACATCGGGTCCTTTGTTATATAGGTAGTAAACATTCAAATGACCGACTCGCAGCATTGCAAAACGTAAGAGTCTGCCAAGCAGCTAGTAAGAATTATAACACTGTGATGCGGTAGGTTAAAAAAAAAACAAAAGAAAACACAACAACAAAATCAAAAACGGATAATCTTAATTATCAATGCAAAAGGTGGACAATGGAAAGAAAACAAAAATTAATGTATAACACACAAATGAATATATATATTAATAAAAACATATAAAAAAGCACACAGAGCAACAGAAGTTGCTGTCCCAAGCGTCCAAACTCAATTTTAAGAGCGAGTGTTTCCTTTGTGTCTATTCTTTGTCTTTCCTTCACACCACACGGATTATGTCCTTGTCCGTGAAAAAACATGATGGGAAAACAGTTTTAAGTATTATCAAGGAGGCATACACTATCGCTTGTACTATGCAGCTTTCTAATGAGCAGTCCAGAGAGAGAGAGAGAGAGAGAGAGAGAGAGAGAGAGAGAGAGAGAGAGAGAGAGAGAGAGAGAGAGAGAGAGAGAGCAAATTAGCTTAAAAGATTGTACATACAGTAACATTTAAGGTAAGAGATCAGAAACTAAAGGTGTTAACACAGAAAAACACTCACCCCCACGTGATGTGCACACTACACTGACAAGTCCTGCCCAGACAGCCTGAATCGTAATAATGCAGTTACTTCCCAGCCTCTATGATGCACACACATTCTCTCGTTCTGACAACAGCGATATATACTGTAGTAATTAGGTACAGCCGGTACACTGGGATCAAATGGAGAAGAAGAAAAAAAGCAAAAAAACAAAAAACAAAAAGCAAAAAAACAAAAACAAAAAAACAAACAACAACAACAAAAAACTGGGGTGAAAAATCATTCTCAATAGACTGGGGATCATTCTCGAGTTAGCACCGATTGCAATATTCTGCCACGTTACTAAAACTTACTGACAGACGTTCCACGGAATTCCTGGCTTTTATTCGACCAGTGGTTACACGGCAGTGATCTTTTCCGCCCATCTTGTCGCCGTGAAATGCGAGGGTTTCACTCAAACTCCAAGCAGTGGTTTACGACATCCTTCCTTTGGAGGAAGGTGCCGGAAAGCGATGCTGGGAGTGTGGGTTTCACTACCATTAGTACCAGGGAAATACAGCTATGCGCAGGACCTGCAACCAGCTGACATGTTCCCACCTACTTCCGGCAAAGCGCGTACACCAGTCTATTGCACATGCGCGAAGGTTTAAGTGAAAGGGGTCTATTATAATTATAGATATATCTTCAGACGGCGTTTTGCCAGTACAATGCCGTTTTCTGCTGCCGTGGGATCTGTAACATGGGCAACATTGAGAAGGTTCAGAAAGAAGTTGTGATGTCGAGTTTGGTTTCACTTTACTAAAGGAAGTTCCATAAGTCAGGCAGCAAAATCCATTAATGGATCAGTTTTGACAGAATCAGTGACTTCAGTATAGCAACTCTTCCTAGCGGGGTAATAGTCCTAAATGACCAAATTTTGAAGTTTTTTTAAACTTCGTCGAAGTTTTTATTGCAGTTTATTGTTGCACATTCTTTTAAATACTGGGTAAACCATATGCCAAGGATCTTAAACATAGTTGGATTCCATACCATTTTCAAATGTGGCATATATTTTACTCTTGAATATTTTTTGCTACCTAACCATATGGCATGTGTTCTGTCCGCATTCAAAAACAGGCCAGACACTTTTCCAAATTTATTAATTGCATCTATTGATTTTTCAAATAATTTTTTCTCTCTCCATTGTTCATTAGTTGTGTGTCATCTGCGAATTGAGATATTTTGTGTTCTACTTTGTTTATTCCCTTTATATCGCTATCTTCTCGAATCATGATTGCTAAAATTTCAACACACAAAATAAATATGTATGGTGATATCGGGTCGCCCTGTCGGCACCCACGCTCTACTGTAACACACTGGGTTGTCTGTCCATTCACTATTACCGTTGATTTTATGTTTTTATAAAAAGTATCTATCCATCTACAAAGGTCTTTTCCAAAACCAAATGCACGAAGAGCACTAAATATGAACCGCCAATCAAGAGAGTCAAACGCTTTCTCAAAGTCGAGGCATAGCAACAATCCAGGCTTATTTTTTGTATTCAGATAGTTTATCAAGTCATAAATCAACCCAACGTTATCACCCAGGAGCTGTGTAAAATCAGAAATGGCCACCCTGGGCTCCCCGTCCCTAATACGCCTTACGGTTTCTGTGGACGTTAAACAACACTCAACCAAAATCCTCGACACGTCAGAGGTCAGGAACTGTGTGAATGTCGAGGCGGCCGTCCCTGATAAGCCTGATGATCTCTGTGGCCGTAAAGCAACACTGAAACTAAACTAAAATCATCGACACGGGCATCTGCTGTGGATGCTTCTTTCTCACACTGATTAGTGAATTTCGCAGTAAGGAGAAAAAAGCATAGCGGTATACCACTGTCTCTGTGAGACTACTTTGCCTGAGTAGGTTAGCTGTCACCTCAGACTCGAAACCCTGGTTTAATAATAATAATTCATTTTATATAGCGCCTCAACTACAATTATACGAGCTCTTAGCGCTGTACATATCAACAAACGCAATAAAACACACATCAATATGTTAGTTAAATTAGCACACATTAACAATTTAAAAAGAAAAATTATCTCTGTCTGTACATATTTCAATGTACACATATTCAAGATTAATTTTAACATATAGCATCAACATCCTTCCTCCAACCACTGCCATAGTTGATAGGCAATAGGCCTCGAGAAACTCTCAGCTAACGGCCAGTTTCTCGATGATACTCAAACGGCAGTAAGTTTGTAACCGACAACTGAAATATAATATCAGACGTTTCTTTTGTAACTGACCACGTTGCTTACGCCAGCACAAATAAAAGCAGACCCGTTTCAATCGAGACAGAATTGGGGGCCGGGGATAGCTCAGTGGTTAGAGCGCCGGACTCGTGATTGAAAGGTCGCGGGTTCGAATCCCTGCTGGAACGGCGGGAGAATTTTCTTCTCCAGGGTCGACTTTCTGTGCTGACTCTTATTTCGGTATCCGTTCCACCCCCGTGTTACCGCAGTAGCACGTAAAAAATCCCGGTCATTCTGCCAAAAAGTGCAGGTGGCAGGTTACAGCTAAACACGCATACACCTTACGTATGTGGATTTTATTGAACCGTGCTTCGGCATTGGTCACAACTTGTCCCTAATATGTCAAATGACATCTGAGGACATTAAGCATCAACTCATCATCATCATCATCGAGACAGAACTTATTTTTAACCCGGGGCGGATGCGTCTCATGTTTACGTGCATGCTTAAGCCCGTTCTTAACTGGGCGAATGTTTGTTCGCCCGAACGTACTTCGGACACTTCGACGAACTATGATTCGTTTTTTAATTGAACATTTACTTCGCCGAATATGGTTCGGACAGTCCAGACTTGACTTCATTCTCAACTGGCTTGTAATGAGATGCAAGCTTCGGCCCGAACTTGCGGCAGACGCACAGCAGACAGCATGATCGAAAATGTAGGCTAAAGTCAAGTCAAGTCAAGTCAGTGTACTTTAATCATCCCTCACAAGGTAATTCAACTAACTAGTATCTCATTCTGGGTCTCCGAGACAAGGCTGCGCCTTCCACAAGTCAACAAATAAACAAATTCCCTCCGAAGCGAGTGAAGAACCTAGCGACACCATCATCCATTTTTATTTAGATTTTTTCTCCATTCACAGGAGAGCTCTGCTCTCAGCCAATCAGAGGCAATGATCGTCCAATAGGGCGAATGTTCCCAGAACATGTTGAGCGAAGGTTTTTGGACCCCGAATATAGCTTGGACGAATACTTCCAACTAGGTTCGCGAAGAAAAGTTGGCCCAATTAAGAACCAACTAGCTTCGCCGAATACTTCCAACTAGGTTCGCGAAGAAACAGTCGCCCAATTAAGAACGGGCTTAAGCCCGTTCTTAACTGGACGAATGTTTGTTCGCCCGAACATACTTCGGACACTTCGACGAACTATGATTCGTTTCTTAATTGAACATTTACTTCGCCGAATATGGTTCGGACAGTCCAGACTTGACTTCATTCTCAACTGGCTTGTAATGAGATGCAAGCTTCGGCCCGAACTTGCGGCAGACGCGCAGCAGACAGCATGATCGAAAATGTAGGCTAAAGTCAAGTCAGTCAAGTCAGTATACTTTAATCATCCCTCACAGGGTAATTCAACTAACTAGTATCTCATTCTGGGTTCTCCGAGACAAGGCTGCGCCTTCCACAAGTCAACACAAGTCAACAAATAAACAAATTCCCTTCGAAGCGAGCGAAGAACCTAGCGACACCGTCATCCATTTTTATTTTTGTTTTTTCTCCATTTACAGGAGAGCTCTGCTCTCAGCCAATCAGAGACAATGATTGTCCAATAGGGCGAATGTTCCCAGAACATGTTGAGCGAAGGTTTTTGGACCCCGAATATAGCTTGGACGAATACTTCCAGCTAGGTTCGCGAAGAAAAGTTGGCCCAATTAAGAACCAACTAGCTTCGCCGAATACTTCCAACTAGGTTCGCGAAGAAACATTCGCCCAATTAAGAACGGGCTTTAAGGCGCTATGTTGCTTCCACAGTCTTACCACACTCCGAGCATCGCTTTCCGGCACCTTCCTCCAAACTCTGCCAGATTTAGTTACGCCACTGAGGGGCACTCTTTATCTCCGCGCAGCTGTCCACCGACGCGGTCAGCGCCCTCCGAAAGGTTCTGGTACTAATTCAAGGTTTCAAGGTTTTATTGAGCTTTTTGCCCCTGCGGGCTAGAAAGCGGAATTACATTCGCACACGACATTCCTTATGAACAAGTACATGAGTTCTACTGATAAATAACTACCACACTTTATATATAAGCAAAAAATAAATGCTCAAACACAAATCAAAGTTGTTATAAATATGTAAGGCTAAGGCGTAAGAATTAAATATTTCTTTTTTCGTCGTGTTTCGCTATTGGCTTACTCAAAATAACTCAAAGATACAACTAATAAATTTAGCAAGCTTAACATTCTTAGATTCTGACGTCATATTCATGAGGCTACAGAATTTGGGCACGTTGGGATGATGTGTATAATATTTATCAACATACTTAGTACAGTTTCTCTTGACATTTTCGCTGGAACAGTAAAGCAAATAGTGAAATTCATCTCCTACCTCACCACTGTCACAAACAGTACATATTCTTTCATCCCTTGGAATACCTAACGATCGTCTTTGCTGGACTGGCAGTCTGTGGTTACTAATTCTAAATTTCAATACTCTTTGTCTTAGGATATATGGGAGATAGGTTAGATATTCCTCAAAGCAAACTTTCTTTTTAAATAAACGATAATTACTACAAACACTCGGCTACTCTGCTTTGCCATTCTTGTATAAATTGAGCTATTAGTCTTTGCTTCATTATACGTTTAAAACTTTCGATGGTAGGGATTTGTTTAGACCAAATATAAGATAATCCTAAACTATCAAATAACGAATGCGCTTTCATAAGCCACGGGAGTTTATAATCGCTTGCATAATACAACTTTGAACATAATCACACTCCGAGCACCGTTTTCCGGCACCTTCCTCCAAACTCTGCCAGATTTAGTTACGCCACTGAAGGGGCACTCTTTATCTCCGCGTAGCTGTCCACCGATGCGGTCAGCGCCCTCCGAAAGGTTTGGCAGCAACCTTGCGCCCAAGCACTCACGTAAACATGAGAGGCATCCACCCCGGGTTAAAAAAAAAAGAAAAAAAAAAAAGAGTTCCGTCTCGATTCAAACGATTTTCGTTTGATTTGAGCTGGCGTAAGCAACATGGTCAGTTATAAAACAAATGTCTGATATAATTTTAGTTGTTTATAACAAACCTACTACTGTTTGAGCACCAACAAAAAACAAACAAACAAACAAACAAAAAACTGCTCGTTAGCTGAGTTTTCTGGACCCTATGGCGTAAGTAAATACGGCAGTGGTTGAAGGAAGGATGTCGTAAACCAGTGCTTGGAGTTTGGGTACTAATATGACTGTATAAGCAACCTAGCGCCAAAGCACGCATGTAAACATGAGACGCATCCACCCCGGGTAAAAACAAAGAGTTCCGTCTCGATTCAAACGATTGTGGTTTTATTTGTGCTGGTGTAAACATTGTTGGCGGCTATAAATGACACGCCTTGTTTTATTTGAGTTGTTTGTAACAAACTTACTACTGTCTGAGCACCAACAAAAAACTGCTCGTTAGCTGACGGTTTTCTGGACCCTGTGGCTTAACTAAATACGGCAGTGGTTGAAGGAAGGATGTCGTAAACCAGTGCTTGGAGTTTGCAGTCTTACTAGTACCAAAGATTATGATTTTGCTAGTGCCCAAACCTTTCGGAGGGCGCTGACCGCGTCGGTGGAGAGAATAATTTTGCTTAACGTCCATAGAGGCGAGGAGGCCTATTAGGGACGGGCGCGTCGGTGGACAGCTGCGCGAAGATAAACAGTACAGTGCCCCTTAGTGGCGTAACTGATTCTGGCAGAATTTGGAGGAAGGTGCCGGAAAGCGATGCTCGGAGTGTGGATCGGACCAAAAAGAGACACTTTGCTGTCAGAGCCCAGGAGCTGTGTGAAAGTGGAGGTGGCCGTCCTGGGCTCCCGTCCCTAAAAAGCCTTGTGGTTTCTGTGGACGTAAAGCAAGAGAGAGAGAGTAGTCTGATCGGACATAGTTACAACGGCGTCATCGTCAACATGACAGCATCAACGTGACATCATCATGCAGCACCCTGACCCGGACAGGAGGGAGACAATCGTCACGCTCCGTAAGCCTGGGTTCCGCCCCTTTGTCCCGTTTGTGCTGGCGTCAGCTTTGCGAGCTGTTATGGGAATTGTTTTGCTTAACGTCCACAGAAACGAGAATGTTTATCAGGGTCGGGGACAAGGGGGGAAGAGGATAAAAGAGTGAAGGCTTAGTCGCAGACGCCAATCCGGAAGACCAAGGCTGCCGTGGACCGCCGCCAGAACAATAAAATGTTACGGCAGTGCCCGCGCAGCAACTAGTGTACCACGAAGTTACTGTCCCAACTGCTGTGCGGAACAGAGTCACAAAGACAATGTCCGTAGCTCAAACACACACACACAGACACACACAGACACACACAGACACACACAGACACACACAGACACACACACACACACACACACACACACACACACACACACACATTCACTCATACACAGACATACACACACACACACACACACACACACACACACACACACACACACACACACACACACACACACACACACACACACACACACACACACACACACACACGGTGATTGCCGCTAGCGCTATTCTTCGCTCTCGAGCAGACTCACTGCACTTTTGTCTCTTGCCTTCTAAATTAAGTAAACATGGTACTAAAGGGCCACAGAAACCATAAGGCTTATTAGGGACGGAGAGATAGGGGGGGGGGGTACGGAGATAGATAACATACCTATCGTTACACCGTCACCACCAGAATGACCCCTGCATTAAAATGGACAGCGATGAGAGCCATTTTAATGTTTCATGATTGTGAAGGACAAAGTCACAAGACAGTGTCCACAGACCACAACTTTTGAAGAGAAAGGAGACCGAAGCGGATTCGAACCGAGGTCCCCTGCTTACCGCTAGGCCAAACCGACTCGCTGAGCACCAACGGAAAAAGTTCTGTCAGTTTCATTGTTGTCAGTCAAGCCTATTGCGTAGACAGTTTATGGCAGTGGTTGGAGGAAGGAAGTCTCCCACCCCACCGAAAAACGAACAAAAAATAACAACACAACACAACACAACACCACACGCACACACACACACACACACACACACACACACACACACACACACACACACACACACACACACACACACACGCACACACAGGCACGCACGCACGCTCGTACGCACGCACGCACGCGCGCGCGCGCGTACACACACACACACACACACACACACACACACACACACACACACACACACACACACAACACACCAACAACCGAATTCCCAAATACAATCATCCTCAGGTCTGTACTGATGCAGTCTCTAAGGCGCTTCCCCCCCCCCCCCCCCCCCGACCCCCACCTTGCGCCCTCCTTGTCACTTCGAACCTCTATACACTGTGAGTTCACCAGCGGAGAAAGCGGTGTAGCCAGCTACACATTTGTAATGTAGCCTTTGTCGGCGAGAAAACAAAACAATGTCAATCACAAACAGAGCGTCAGTGCAGACTTTGTTCTGCGCGTGTGACCCGTGACCCACTTCACAAACATGGGCCGGTTTCGCCATGCAAATGTCCTGTGTTGATTTGTTTGTGACAGTGACTGTTAATGTTGCTTGTTTCGCTGGTGTAACTGTTCGTTCCTTAATCTAAAAAATAAAATAAAAAATAAAATCAATTGGTTTAAAGAGCTTTATTAATGAAAGCATAACAACATACAATAACAATATTTCCTTGAGCGTCAAACAAGTAAACTTACACGCCACGCTCAAAATAACAAGCGTATGATGTAATGGGCAGGCTAACAATGTAACAACACACACACACACACACACACACACACACACACACACACACACACACACACACACACACACACACACACACACACGCACGCACGCACGCACGCACGCACGCACTCACTCACACACACACACACACACACACACCACGCGCGCGAGAGTAATGTGCCTTTAACACATTTAAACCGTTGAAACCAAGCGCCAGAAGACTTATCAGTTTACGCATAATTATGTAGACGTAGAGATAAGTGGTAAGTATGTTGAAATGACCTGTCGGCGACCACCTTTGCTACAAAGAAAATAGGAAGTGCTGACAAACACGAATTATGCTCACTTACGCGGTTTCAACATAATTAATTATTATGTGAACATAATTGTTACTATGTACTTTTGAGGCAAGTAAGCCGTTTAAAGCGGCAGCAAAAGCACACAATTACTATTATTTA
The DNA here is from genome assembly GCA_963584105.1 of Alviniconcha strummeri. Taxonomy (NCBI): domain Eukaryota; kingdom Metazoa; phylum Mollusca; class Gastropoda; family Provannidae; genus Alviniconcha; species Alviniconcha strummeri. The sequence continues at coordinate 24,898,110 of OY757546.1, read as the reverse complement.
CACCTTATTACTAATTATGTTGAGCTAATTACTAATTATGTGGTTTTGATTCTAGTAAGCTGTGAGTCAAAAGACAAATTAGTAATTGTGTGCAAGTAATTAGTAATTATAATTGCAGCATCGACCGCTCAGCTTAAAGAAACAAAACAATAGCAAACACAAACAAAAACAAAACAAAACAACAACAAAACAGAAAAATGCAGCAGCCGATATCCTATTTTGAAATGACGAGACGGTATCATAATTATTCTAATGATTGAGACAGGATAATATTGTAATTATTGAGACATGATGATATTCTAGTTATTGAGACAGGATAATATAACTATTGAGACAGGGTAATATCATAATTATTGAGACAGGATAATACTGTACTTATTGAGAGAGGATATTATAATTATTTGCAAATAATTAGCAATTTTGTCTTTTGTCGCCAGTAACCCGCCATAGGTTATTTATTGCTGTGGCTGGTGGCTGGCTGCCTTCACACGTAACACCGCAGCACGAGCCGACAGCGCGTGTACACCACACTGTGTCCTCCCACAGGCTGTGTGTATGAAAGCCTGGGCTCCTCGTCCCTAATGTAGGGGGCGGGGATAGCTCAGTGGTTAGAGCACCGGACTCGTGATTGAAAGGTCGCGGGTTCGAATCCCTGCTGGAACGGCGGGAGAATTTTCTTCTCCAGGGTCGACTTTCTGTGCTGACTCTTATTTCGGTATCCGTTCCACCCCCGTGTTACCGCAGTAGCACGTAAAAATCCCTGTCATTCTGCCAAAAAGTGCAGGTGGCAGGTTACAGCTAAACACGCATACACCTTACGTATGTGGATTTTATTGAACCGTGCTTCGGCATTGGTCACAACTTGTCCCTAATATGTCAAATGACATCTGAGGACATTAAGCATCAACTCATCATCGTCCCTAATGCAGGGGTCCAGGCGAGATCAAAAGATCAAGAGATCTTAGAGGAGGGGGGTGGAGCTGGACCCTCACTTTTGCCCAGAAGAGATCATGAGTAGGGAGGTGGTGCTGGGCTGAGCAAGTTGGACGTCTTTTGCTTCGAGTTGTCCAAGTTGTTCGTCAACAGCGGTGCAACGGACATTGTCTTAGTGACTCTGTCCAGCACAGCAGTTGAAAGAGCAATTGCGCGGTGCACAAGTCGCTGGGCAATGGCGAGGGGACACCGCCTAAACACTTCCATTGTTCTGGCGGCGGTCTACGGTCTCTCCGGTCTTTTTCGGCGGTTTCCGCGGTCGAGCCAAGTCACCCTGTCCCCTTCCCACTCTGTCCCGTCCCTAATAGGTCATCCCGCCTCCGTGGACGTTAAGCAACATGAAAGCAAGTCCTAATGCTCTAATAGTCCGTACGGTCTCTGTGGACGTAAAGCAACAGTGAACTTGTGTCCTCTGCAGTTGACACAGTCATGTAGCAGCACAGGCAGGCTGGAGGTGAAGCAGTGTAGAGGAGAGGGGAGGGGGGGGGGGGGGGGGCGGAGGGAGGAGGGCACCGGGAGGAGGGGAGGGAAGGGGCCGGAGGGCGGGCGGTGGGCGGGCAGAGGAGATGGGGGATGGCGTGGAAGACGAAGAACTCGAACTCGAAAATTTTACTTTTGACATGGATTGTAGTTCAGTTCAGTCAAAAACCTGTCTAACAACCGTCTTTGCTAAGCTACTGATGAGTAAATATAAAGTGTTAGGCATTATTTATTATGCATAGATTATAGCATAAATGAGTACGAGTGAGTGAAATTTTAGCAGAAACAAAAACTATAGGAGAAGAAGATGAAGAAAAAACTATAACCCGTGTATGTAAACAGCAGTTTGTGAATATGCTGCCGCTGACGGTATTATTCAAATCTGTGTGTGTGTGTGTGTGTGTGTGTGTGCGTGCGTGCGTGCGTGCGTGCGTGTGTGTGTGTGTGTGCGTGTGTGTGTGTCCCTGATGAGGCAACTACCTTTTTGTTTCAAGTTTGTTGTTGTGACAGTGACATACACCAAGCAGGACCTGCAACACTGTAACAGAGCCCAGTCCTTGACAGAAGAAGAAGGTGTAACAACTCTAAGGGCATCGGTGTTTTTAGACTGAAAGGGCCGTCTCAGTCGGGGCTTTGTTGTTGTCTGTGTCTTAAATGTCTCGCTACTACGTCTCTCCTGTCATCCAAGCTTATTCAGAAACCTCGTTGGTAGGCGATCTGTGTACAGGCAGAATTATTCTACAGCGACATTAACAGCTTAATTAGTTAGTCAGACTTGACATTGGCTTCCCTACCCATAAGGTCGTACACTCGGGAGCGGTCGTAGCCAGAACGCCACGACTCACTGATTATCTTGTCTAGTAGTAGCAGAAGTTACCCGAACCGCTGAACCTTTCTCGCCGTGTGCGTGTATGTATAGTAGGTCAGTCCTCTTCAACATCACGTCACAATGCGTCCTGTGCCTTGAGGGTGAGCGGTTTCGGAAAGGGGGGGAAGCTTTTACCCCCACGACCAACTTCCATTCTCGCCCCCTCCTA
>OY757546.1:24875288-24895400 GCA_963584105.1 Alviniconcha strummeri | reverse complement strand
ATGATGATGATGATGATGAAGTGATGCTCAATGTCCTCAGATGTCAGTTGACATATTAGGGACAAGTTGTGACCAATGCCGAAGCACGGTGCAATAAATCTTTACGTCCACGGAAACCAGAAGGCTCGTTAGGACGGAAAGCCCAGGACGTCCACCTCGACTCTCACACAGCTCCTGAACTATGACCCCCGCTTGTGTTCGCAATCTGCCGACTTTTGCTGCCCGGGCATACGTACACGTGCCCGTGTGTACACACTGAGGCGGCTTGTTTGCACGTGATACCAACAGCCCTTGCGCCGGTTATCATTCCGCAATTGCATCAGACACCTTGCAACGTTGCGTCACACCGCGTCCGAAGCCAGCGCCCACGGTTACACCATGGATTACACCCCTTGGTCCACTAGCGGAGCAGCCGCCTTTGGCCGAGTTGTCGCCCCTAGAGGGTGCCGGAAAGCGTTGAGCTTTCTGTGTGTTGTCAAAGATTATAATCTTTGGCGTTGTCGACCTTGGCCCGTATTTTTGTTTGAAGAGAGTCAGTGTTTGCGGTTGTTCAGTTATTTTCTGGGTCTTGACGCGGCGTCAGAGGAGGTGATACAGACGAAGCCTTGCGATCAAGATCTGGGTGGAGGGGTTCAGTGCGGCTGCACTGACTGACGATTGATTTGACTGATGATAAGTAGTGATTTGCTCGCACGCACACTCGCACGCACGCACGCATACACACCCGCGCAGACACACGCGGTATAAATGCGATCATTACTACTACTGCTGCTGCTGCTACTACTCCTTCTCTAGCTCTGTCTGTCTGTCTGTCTGTCTGTCTGTCTGTCTGTCTGTCTGTCTGTCTGTCTCTGTCTCTGTCTCTCTCTCACATACACACACACACACACACACACACACACACACACACACACACACACACACACACACACACACACACACACACACACACACACTGATCTCTCTCTGTCTCCGCCTGTCTGTCCGTCCGTCCGTCCGTCCGTCCGTCTGTTTCTGTCTGTCTGTCTGTCTGTCTGTCTGTCTGTCTGTCTGTCTGTCTGTCTCTCTCTCTATAGTGTGATGCGCGCTCGTGCGTGCGTGCGTGCGTGTGTGTGTGTGTGTGTGTGTGTGTGTGTGTGTGTGTGTGTGTGTGTGTGTGTGTGTGTGTGTGTGTGTGTGTGTGTGTGTGTGCGTTCATGTATGCGCACAGAATAGTCTCAACGGAAAATAGTTTACGCATTGCGCTTTAATTAATTAATGAATTAATGAACTGTGTTGCAGGCGGACCTGGCACGCGCTCTGCGCACCCCCCTCTACCTCCCCAACCACCACAGCCACCGCCACGACGCCGCCCGCGACGCCTCCACCCCCTGGCCCCCGCCCGACGCCCTCCCCCCGCCTCTGACGTCACAGTCACCGCCCTCCAGGCAGCGGTCGTCGTCCGCCCCCACCCTCTTCCCCACCTCGCCGGAAGTGCTGCGCAAGGCGCTGTCCACGCTGTGTCTGTCCTCCTCGCACAGAGAGTCGAGCAGGAGACGCCCTTGCGGCAACCTCCGCGTCACCTTCGCGGATGAGTCGGCGGCCACTCAGGACCGGACCTCCCATCTCGGAGGCCATCTTCCTCCTCCTCTTTCTTTTCATCCCTCCTCGTCTGCCTCTTCGTTATCGTCGTCTTCGTCGTCGTTGTCTTCGTCGAGGTCGTCCAGGTCGCCGGAGCTCCATCGTCACCAGCTGAGGGAGCAGGCGGGGTCCTTCGAGCGGATCGTGGAAGGGGAGGTGTGGAGCTGCTCGGCGGACGCGACGGAGCGCAGCGGCGTGTGGTGGCCTTCCGCTTCGCCGCACGACTCTGCTCTGCGCGCCCACCCGTCCTCCTCTCCCCGGGTACCCCTCCAAAAGCGGGTGGCGCGACGGCGAAGCTCCGAGAGCGACGCGAGCCTCTGCTCTTGGTCTTCACCGCAGGCGCCTGAGCTTCGCGCCTCCCCCCCTCCCCCTGCCCCTCCCCCTTCACCTGCCCCCGCCCTCCCCGCCGCTCCCAGCCTTCCCGGGTCGCTTCCACCGCACGAATGCGGCGCGCTACGTCGAGGCTCTGAGAGCGACAGCAGCTGTTTGAGTTTTTGTCCTTCATCACCACACGGCCCAGCTGTGCCAGCCTCTCCCCTCACCGGGTCAGTTCAGTCACGCGAGAGTGGCAGCCCTCCACGACGGGGCTCTGAGAGCGACAGCAGCTGTTTTAGTCCTTCATCACCACACGCCCCTGCTGTGCCAGCCTCTCCCCTCACCGGGTCGCCGCTGTCACGCGAGAGTGGCACTAGTAGCCTTCCACGTCGCGCTTCTGAGAGTGAGAGCGACGTTGACGATTGTCTGTGCTGTCCGCCACACGACCTCGCCCTTCCAGTTTCATCTGTCAACGGATGGTCTTCAGGCGAGACCGACTTACCGCTGCGAGCCTCTGAGGGGGACACGTACACCGAGGCCGAGTGGAGGAAGCACCAGGATCCATTCAGCGAGGAGAACGTCAGCTGCGTGCCCATGGAGGAGAAAGAGAAGAAGCTGGTGGGGCTGGACTTGCGGATACGGAAGCCGACGAGGCCGGAGAACCAGGAGAACGCGGACAGGGGCTGGAAGGACCAGGAACAGCTGCGACGCCTGGGGCCCGAGTGCAACTACGCCACGTACCCGGCCGCCAGGGTCTACTCGCCCCGCTCAGCCGTCAGAGACGTTTCCGTCGTCCCCAGGGACCTCCCGTCCTCCTCCTCCCCCTCCTCCTTCCCCTCCCCCAGCGAGCCAGGAAACGGGCCGGCGCCGAGCAGCGCCATCCCACCAAGCTGCGAAGTCCACGGGAACGCTCACCCCGCCTACGCCACTTTCCCGCCGATGAGCGCGTCCACGTACGGCTGGACGAAGACGCTGCCGAGAGTGGCCAGCGAGATCCACGCCAACGGCTCGGCTCCTTCCCTCTCGGGCGGCTCCAGCTTCCTGTCCACGGCCTCCTCCTTCGCCGCGCTGGACGCCAGCAGCCCCAGCGGCAGCCTCTCCTACCCCTCCACCACGTCGCCGGAGGTGTCCGTCTACACGTCGGGCAGCTCCGGGGAGAGCTGGACGTTCGTCACTCAGCGGGAATCCCGTGCAGAGCAGCTGCTCTCCTCCGGCAGCGTGACGTCCGCGCACGTGCGACCCGCTAGCGCCCCGAAGGCGGGCAGCGAGCACAGTGGACATAGCGGGCACAGCAACGGGGGCCAGGCCCCCACCGGCCGCGCAGCTGCTCCTGCTGGCCTTGAACTTGGAAGTGGAGGTCAGGGGCCGTTGCCGGTGCTGCCCTCCTTCTCGGACTTCACGCTGCAGCGGTACCTCAGCGAGGCGAACCACGCCTTCCACGCCTACCCCCCACCACCGCCGCCGCCTCACCCGCCTCCTCCTCCTCTTCTTCCGTCGCCTTTGCCGTTCCCGCCCTCCTCGCATCCTCCTCCTCCTCCTGTACACAACGGCTGCGGGCCGTTCTGTCGGCCAGTGCCGCCTCCCCTGCCCCCTCTGCCACCCCTCCCTCTCTTCGCGCTGCCCCCGGACCTAAAGGGGCAGGCCATCCTGTACGCGCCCCTGGGCCGCTTCCTGTTCGAGATGCTGACGGGTCCGAGCGAGGACCTCGAGCAGCGGGACGGTGGCGAGCTGGGCCTCAGCGCCTTCAGGGCCATGATCGTCCGCTTCACCTCCGCCACAAACGGCCGGGACTCGTGGCGGGCCCTGACGGAGCTGGTGAAGCTGCAGTCGCGGAGCTTAGGCGCCAGGGCCGCGCCCTTCGACTTCCGGCCGCAGTCCCAGCAGCCCCAGCAGTCCGGCTCCGCGAAGGCCTCGTCCACCGTCTACCAGAACTCGGCTGGCTCCTTGAGTTCCCAGCAGGAAGATGGGCGTGGGTGGCTCGGGGCGAGCCGGGGCCGCTGCGGTCCCAGCGAGGATGGGGACCCGCCACCCTCGGCCCGGACCAGGACAGGAGAGCAGAGCGGGGAAGGGAGCGGCGGCGGTGGTGGCGGTGGCGGTCACTGCCAACAACGGCTGGGCCCCGGGCGGGAGGAGCACGTCGTTCAGAACCCGGCGGCTGCCCAGGACGCCGCCCACGGTGAACTCGGGGAGGTCCACGGGGCTCCCACGTCCTCGCCCGCGCTCGTGGACTTTGCGTTCCGGGCCGATCCTTCACCGCCCTTTTCCCAGGCAGAGCGGTCTCGTTACGCCGGTGATCTGGAGCACGGGATGGCAGGCCAGGTCGCTCCGCCCTCCGCTCATACCGCTCCTGCCCTGCGTTGTGCTGAAGGTTCTGCTGGCTCACAAAACCAGTCGCTTCAGCAAGCTAGTCAACAAGGCCAGGCATGCCAGCTGCAAGCTAGCCAACCGACTCAGCAACCCAGCATTAATGGACAGCAGAACCAGAAGACTCAGCAACCCAGCATTAATGGACAGCAGAACCAGAAGACTCAGCAACCCAGCAGTGACGGACGGCAGAGCCAACCGACTCAGCAGTTTGCCGGTGGTGACATGGGCGGACAGACCCAGCCAGGGCGTCTTGCCGGTGAGCCAGGCTACGCTTCGTTCCCCACTCAGACCGCTGGATCGACAGCAGGCTCTCGCACAGGGCCCGAGTCCCAGGACCAAGGTTCAAAGCCTCAGGCTTCAGGAATAGCACCGCAGGGTCAGGATTCAAGGTCGCAGGGTTCATGGTCGCAGGAACCGGGGTCAGGGCTAAAAGGAGCGGGGGACTTTCCCTACGTGCCGCTAAAGCCCGGAAGCAGCGAGGAGATGGCTGCGGATTTCCTGCTCTTCTGCATGGCCGTGCAGTCTGCTCTCGCCCCTCCCGTCACCAACACCACAAGCAGCGGCAGCGCTCCGTCGTGCTCCGCTGTGCCAGCCTTTGGAGACTGTCCAGCTGTCCCCGACTTCAACCCTAGTTGGTTCCGATTCCTGCCTGGATTTCCCAGGTAGCTTCATTCTAGAACCTCCCCGCCCCCCCCCTCCTCCTCCAACGCCCCCCCCCCCCCTTTTTCCTGTCCCCGTCTTACTCCGCTATGCCCGCGTTTGGGGAGTATCCATCTTTCCCCGACCTCATTCCCTGCTGGTTCCGATTCCTGTCTGGAGTTCCCAGGTAGATTCTAGGACCTCTCCGTCCCCCTCCTCCACCTCCAACTCCCCCCCCCCCCTTCCCCTCATCTTGGTCCGCCATGCCCGCGTTTGGAGACTGTCCACCTTTCCACGACTGAAACCCTAGCTGTTTCCTGATTCCGGCCCGGATTTCCCGGTAGATTTCTCAAGTAGATTTTAGGATCCATCCTCCCTCCAACTTCCAACTCGCCCGTCCACGTCCACTCCTCCCCGTCCACCACCAAGTCAATGACAATGCAGTGCGTACATCATTGGCTGGGGAGGGCGAAGCAGGATGACTGCTACCAGCGGAGACGAGCAGGGCAACGTGCGGCTGTGATGACGTGCAACTCGTGCACTGAAGCGTGAGAGTCGGGGATGGTCTAGCGGTAAAGCATGAGGCCGATGCTTGATAGGGTTCGATTCGATTCCACTTCGGCTCACCTCTCTCTTCAAAACTTGTGGTCTGTGGACACTGTCTTATGACTTTGCCCCCACAATTAATGAAGCATTAAAATGGCCCATCCCACCACGCTCCCCTGGGGCACCTCTAAATAAATTGTATTATCTAGTGTATGACGTCTGTGTGTTCAAACTCGACACTAGGAATTCACGAAGATCAGTTTTCCTTTACGATGTCACGACACTGTCACTAAGGCCACCAGTTTCCCTCCACAGTGTCAGGACTTTGTCACCAAGGCCACCAGTTTCCCTGCACAGTGTCAGGACTTTGTCACCAAGGCCACCAGTTTCCATCCACAGTGTCAGGACTTTGTCACCAAGGCCACCAGTTTCCATCCACAGTGTCAGGACTTTGCCACTAAGGCCATCACTTTGATTGATCTCAGGAGCATCACCATGTCTATCTCAACCGGAAGCAACGCAAAACCACGAGAGATTGATAGATGTGCTCTATACGTATATACGTGTATAGAACAATGTGTATTATGTATTCTTTTTATCATCTTGAGTTTGGCGACAGTGGTCTGCCTAACGAATGAGATGTCAAATAATTTTGCATTCTTCATAACAGTCGACTTCATTACAGTCTGAAAAAGAACGATGTCCAGAGCGCCTGTACACAATCGACAAACAAGGGAGTTAATCAGAGCCCGAAAAACGTCACAGAAACGCTATGACCTGAGTCTCCTACGGTAACTCTCACCTGGCATGCGAGTAAAATACAAGGTACATAAACTCCGCCAGAGGTACATTTAACTCTCTATTGGCATACGAGTAAACACAAGGTACGCACAAACCACCAGAGGTACATCCTCAAATGTACCTGTGGTGGAGTTTATGTACCTTGTAAATTTACTCGCTTGCCAGGTGAGAGATACCGTAGGCGACTCTGGTATTTGTTGTTGTGTTTGTGTGACGCCTTTCGTGTGTGGCTGACTGGGCGCAAAGCTACCAACTAACTAACTGACTCGTGCGCTAATTAACTCCCTTGTTTCTTGATTATCGACATCGTTGTCCCATTCATGGAAAACAACAACTAAAAAGCCGCGTGTTTTTTTCCCTAAAAAAAGCGAGCTGACCAGCTGATAGCTGGCGCTTCTCACAGTGTGTTGCTTGGCAAGCAGAGGGGGCCCGAGCTGTGACTGTTATCAGTGTGTAAACCTCGTACCAGTGGCGAGGTATTCAACAGTATTATTGGTGGACCTGAACAATAATACTCAGTCTTTAAAGCCTTCAGGCATCGACCTGTTACTGCTGACATTTGTTACGAGCGTGGGCGTGTGTGTGTGTGTGTGTGTGTGTGTGTGTGTGTGTGTGTGTGTGTGTGTGTGTGTGTGTGTGTGTGTGTGTGTGTGTGTGTGTACGTGCCGGTAGTGTGCGTTGTGTTGTAGCATGTTTGCATGTGTCTGGAACTGTGAAATGACTGGCCTCAAAGCATCAACTAACTAACTCTTGCATTGTAAAACGCGTGCTGTGGTGCTGCTGATTTGTTTTTGCTGGGAACAGGACCAGGATGCAAACGCGTGAAAGGTTAAAAAAGAACACTATTTATTATGACAAAACACAACATGCTAAGTAGCACAAAGAGTAGCATAATAACTAACCGTAATAAATAGCGTTCTTTATTTAACCTTATTTCACTTTTATGAGTTTGGAACTTGTTTTAGAACGCTGGCAGTCATTTTTGTTTCAGATTCGTTTTGCAAGTACCACGATACGCGCGTGGGACTCAACGGTATCCTCCACTTTCCGTCACGTTGATGATGGTGTGGGGCGTAGTGTCCTTGGATGTCGGGCTGACGTATTAGGACATGGTCACGTGACTACATGACGTACGTTCATTGGCTATGGGAAACCACAGGCCGTGGTTTCACCGTCTTGCGACTGGCTGTGTGAGGTGCTCTGTTCTCATCTGAATACAGAATCAAATGCGAATACAGCAAGTTGAAAACCGACATTAACCCTTTCAGTGCCCCTGCCTGTAAAGTTTCCGGGCTAAAAAAAATGCACACATACAGGCCTGACAACAGTATATTTGATGGTGGTTCTGTAAGAAATCTACTTTCAATACTGTGCATGTTGATAGAAGTCCTTTCACCTGCTGCTGACAAGGGGGCCAAAGGCTTAACAACTACGGGTTTGGCCTTTTTATTGGTCGCTTTCCGAGTGACGACGCGGCAAGCCTGGCAGTGAAAGGGTTAAACGATCAACTCGCTCGACGGTGACACCACGGTCTGGTTGTCCATAGCAACTGATCGTACATCGTGTAGTCACGTGACCGTGACCGAAAGTGGCTCATAGACTGCAGTGATCTTTCCTGAGCGTAAAGAAGCGGTCACTAGCTTGTATGTTAAAAAGAAAAGAGTAAACACACGAGGGAGTTAATTAGCGCTCGAAATACGTAACACAAGTAAAACAAAGACCTGAGGCGCCTGCGGTAACTCACCTGGCAAGCGTGTCAATACAAGGTACATATCACGAACCTATACATATATATATAGGTCCATGGTACATATGCTCCACCAGAGGTAACTCTCGCCTGACATGCATGTAAACGCAAGGTACATACACAAGGACCTATATATACATGTAAGTTTATGGTACATATATTCCACCAGAGGTACATCATGTACATTCCGAGCGCTAATTAACTCCTTTGTGTGCTGATTTAGCACGAGCGCTCTGGGCCTCGTTCTGTTTTGAGATTTTTTGTTTGTTTGTTTTAAAACAGACTGCGATGGGCGATACGGATTGTGTGCAGGTTTTACCTATTACGTACTTAAAGACATGCGGGTGTTGTCGCCAGTCCATTGGATGGGAAGTGATTCCTGTTAAAGATATGCGGGTGTTGTCGCCAGTCCATTGGGTGGGAAGTGATTCCTGTTAAAGGCATGCGGGTGTTGTCGCCAGTCCACTGGATCGGCAGTGATTCCTGTTAAAGGCATGCGGGTGTTGTCGCCAGTCCACTGGATCGACAGTGATTCCTGTTAAAGGCATGCGGGTGTTGTCGCCAGTCCACTGGATCGACAGTGATTCCTGTTAAAGGCATGCGGGTGTTGTCGCCAGTCCATTGGATGGGAAGTGAATCCTGTTAAAGGCATGCAGGTGTTGGCGCCAGTCCATTGGATGGGAAGTGATTCCTGTTAAAGGCATGCGGGTGTTGTGTCGCCAGTCCATTGGATAGGCAGTGATTTCTGCCAACGGGTAAAGATTTGTGTCAGTTGTAAATGTGGAGCAGAAAGAAGCCAGGCAGACTAGGGCAGTTGCTGCCAAACCGATTCGGGAGTTTGCGCCCATGGGCAGCTGGCTTGGGACTCGATGACAAGATTTGTGTCGGGTTAAAGACTTGCGGCAGCTGTGAATATGGAAGAAGTGCGATACAGACACTGCGAAGCGCCGGACGATCTTCCTTGAAAGGACGAGAGAGGGCCAGCGTCAGTCAGACGAACACTGGAACCGTTTCAAAGGCAACATTGGGGAAACTTCTCAGAGACCGGGTGGAGCGCATATGGGCGTTTCGGAGCGCATAGATACCATCTTGAACTGAAATGAAACGAGTGCGAGTATTGCCAAAGTGATAGAGGCATTTGTTTCGCTGCTTTTGCTTGTGATTCGGTCCAAAGTGCCGCAGGGCTTGATGCCTTGCGTGCGTGCAGCCAACCAATGGGTGGACATGACTGTGCAGAGCTGAAATTGTGTTGTGTATTTATTTTTGCTCAAGTGTTTCTTTCGTGGAACGTTTTCTTTGCAGCTATTACATTCGCAGTGAACGGTACCTGCGAATGTCAGTTTACCTTCTTGATGATACACGCGCGCGCGTGCACACACACACACACACACACACACACACACACACACACACACACACACACACACACACACACACACACACACACACACACACACACACGTTTGAGCTCTTGATTTCTTACCCGTCAGCCAAAGAAAAAAATGGAATTTTAAATGATCTCACATTGTGGTTGTACCGGTGGCCGAACAATGCATTTGTAGTGCTACATGTTTGTATGTTTATGTAATCTCACATCTCGGTGATATACACTTGTGGAATCTGAACTGCGGGTCATCGTTGTGTTACTATTCACCAAGGGGAAACATACTATGGTAACCTGGTGATATTCCCATTTGCATGGTTCATTCATATGCATTTTCTCTTATTATATTTCGGCGAAATCGACGTTTGACATGACAAGTCGCTCAGACTTGGCTTGTGACTTTGACGAACTGATTGGCATAATGTGACGTTTGTAGTTGTCTGGGCGTTAATTCTTCAGAATCGGTCGCTCTCGGTCTTTTACAGTCACAGCGATAATTGTGTACAAGCATAAGGCGTGCCAAAGACGAGACACAACATTGATGTGAAGTCAACTTTACAGTCACAGTGAACATTGTGTCCAAACATAAGACATGCCTAACATTTGCGTGAAGTTGGCTTTACAGTTACAGCGAACATTGTGTACAAGCGTAAGACATGCCTAACATTGATGTGAAGTCAACTTTACAGTCGCAGCGAGCATTGTGTACAAACATAAGACATGCCTAACATTGATGTGATGTTAACTTTACAGTCACAGCGAACAGCATAAGACATGTCAAATACGAGGCATAACATTGATGTGAAGTACACTTTACGGTCAACTAACAAGCATAAGACGTGCTTAATACGAGACATAACATTGAAGTCAACTTTATAGTTATAGCGAACACTGTGTACAAGCGTAAAGCCCGTTCTTAATTGGGCGAATGTTTCTTCGCGAAGCTAGTTGGAAGTATTCGGCGAAGCTAGTTGGTTCTTAACTGGGCCAACTTTTCTTCGCGAACCTAGTTGGAAGTATTCGTCCAAGCTATATTCGGGGTCCAAAAACCTTCGCTCAACATGTTCTGGGAACATTCGCCCTATTGGACGATCATTGCCTCTGATTGGCTGAGAGCAGAGCTCTCCTGTGAATGAAGAAAACACAAAAATAAAAATGGTTGACGGTGTCGCTAGATTCTTCACTCGCTTCAGAGGGAATTTGTTTATTTGTTGACTTGTGGAAGGCGCAGCCTTGTCTCGGAGACCCAGAATGAGATAGTAGTTAGTTGAATTACCCTGTGAGGGATGATTAAAGTAAATTGACTTGACTTTAGCCTACGTTTTCGATCATGCTGTCTGCTGCGCGTCTGCCGCAAGTTCGGGCCGAAGCTTGCATCTCATTACAAGCCAGTTGAGAATGAAGTAAAGTTTGGACTGTCCGAACTATATTCGGCGAAGTAAATGTTCAATTAAGAAACGAATCATAGTTCGTCGAAGTGTCCGAAGTATGTTCGGGCGAACAAACATTCGCCCAGTTAAGAACTGGCTTAAGACGTCCCCAATACGAGAGTTAAACATTGATGTGAAGTTAGCGTCAAAACGATGGCCATTTCACGAAAGGATCCGGCAATTTCTTGAACTGGGCAACTGATCGCATTTTAGGGTTTTGGTGAAACGCTGCCATATTCTCGAAATGGGCAAGCGGTTGATCATTTCACAAACGGGGCAATGTGCTGGCTTGGATAATGGATAATTTGTCGAAATCGGCACGACTTTCACATACATCAAAATAATGAGTGTGTGTGTGTGTGTGTGTGTGTGTGTGTGTGTGTGTGTGTGTGTGTGTGTGTGTGTGTGTGTGTGTGTGTGAGTGTGTGTGTGTGTGTGAGTGTGTGTGTGTGTGAGTGTGTGTGTGTGTGTGTGTGTGTGTGTGTGTGTGTGTGTGTGTGTGTGTGTGTGTGTGTGTGTATGTGTGTGTGTGTGTGTGTACAACCGTTGTGCCATAGTAATATTCCGTGCTGCTGAGGCAGCCAATCAAGACCCGGTGCTGTGGTTCACGCCTCAGCCTGCAAACAACCAATCAAATGAGTGGATTCTAGTGTTGTGTCGTGCCAGCTCAGACACATACGACTGAGAGTGCAGTGGGATATTCTCTTCTGATTTATGAACATGTGTGCAAAGTCACAATGTCAAGGCATTACGTTTATAAACACACTCTACTTCGAGTCACCTGTCTTTCAATTTATCACTCAGTCGTCTCGTGAGCAGAAAACATCGGAAGTTTTTATTATGCCGTTGTTTCATTTTATGTGATTATAGATCGTCTGATGAATCGATTGATTGATTTTCTAGTGGACTGACTGATTGATTGATTCGATAGTGGATGTCTTGATTAACTCATTGATTGTTTTAATTTTGATATATGAATAAATGATGCTGATTCGCTAATGGATTATTGAGTAACTCACTGATTATTTGAATTTTAATATTTGTAGAAATGATGCATTGATTAATTGAATTGTATTGCTTTTGTGCAAAATCAGAACTGAACCAGAATATTAGGAATGTGTCCTTGGATTATGTTTGTGTGATGGTGAGTGAATATCAAGATAGCAAGCACCCTATTGGGCGATTCAGCGAAGCTGGTTTGCTAGAGTGAATGCCCTTTGTAATCTTTCACACAAGAAGTCGTGAGACGTCGCAGCGCACTTCCGGGCTGATTTCTGAGTAGGCATTGCTTCACGCTGTGTATAACAGTGGAAGTTGAACCTAGAATTGCGGAGCAGTACAAATGCCAATACTGCTGCAGTTGCAAAAATTACCGTGGAAATGGGATGGAGGGTGGAGAAAAAAAAAGGGGTCTGTGCGTCGTTTTATGGCTGACCAGAAGATCGCAAGTTCGTAGAAAAAAATGCGTTTTGGGGCATCCTATAGCACGAGCAACAAGTTATTGCTTATTGCCAGACACATTATGACTACGGACCTCAAAAAATGCCTTTAAAGTTGGCAGTGTAAAATTCGCATATTCACTGTCACCGCCTTCCATTGCGAGGAAAGTACGCACCGGAAGTAAAGGCAGCCAAGGGACGTAAGCGATGCCGGGCAAAAGTCAAGGGAGTTAACAACCCCGTCTGAATCGCCCAATAAGAACGTTGTTACTCACCTGGAAATAACGTTATTACTCACCTGGAAATAACGTTATTACTCACCTGGAAATAACGTTGTTACTCACCTGGAAATAACGTTATTACGCACCTGAAAATAACGTTATTATTGATCTGAAAACAGCAGTATTACTGATCTGGAAATCATGTTATTACTGATGTGGAAATAAAATTAATAAGATAAAATTGTCTGTTGTCCATGCTAAAGTCATACACAGAAATCTGTCTCTTGTTTGCACATTTTGTAAATAAGGTTAATACTGATATGAAAACAACGTTATTACTCATATGAAAATAACGTTATTACTGATCTGAAAGACGAGTTGCACACACGAACGTAGCGTCAACAGTCGGGTCTCACAATTCTAACATAACGACTGAGACATTCCCGATATTATTTTGTACACGTTGCGACTTTATCCAGATGGTTGGTACCATACATTATCCAGATGGATGGTACTATACGCACTCCACAGCTTCAACTGACCCACATAATGTACGCCACGAAAAGAGATAGTCTCTTCTCTGGTACAGGAAAGGAGGTAGTCCACTCTCAGTTAGCTCGTGTAGTAACGGTAGGGAATGGCAGAAGAAAGGACCGGTTTGTATGCATCACTGTGTCCAAACCGCCGTCCCTAATAAGCCGTACGTAGCTTCTGCGGACGCAAAGCAACATGAAAGAAGTTCGATTCCGCTTCGGCTCTCCTCTTCCATCAAAACTGAGCGGTGGTTTATGGACAGTCTCTTGTGACTGACCCTCACAGTTAGCGACACCTTAAAACGGCTCTCTCCGCTGTCCAGCTGAACGCAGTCATTCTGGTGTTGACAGTACAGCGTTTGGTACGCCCCCCCCCCCTCCCACACACACACATACACACACTTACCTCCTGAGATCTCGTTCCCTGTCAGTGCCTGTTTGGAGACAACTCGCCGTTCGACAGTTTGTGCTTTGAACAGAGAGAGACAGAGAGAGAGAGAGGGAGGGAGGGAGGGAGGAGAGGAGAGGGAGAGAGAGATGGGGGGGGGGGGGGGGAGAGAGAGAGAGAGAGAGAGAGACTTTTGAACCGTTCGTGCTTGCACCAGGGTTGTTCTTGAAGAATCAGTGTGTGGACAAATCATCGTTCCCCCTAGTAACACTGAGGCGCTTTCAGTTGTGAAACATGGATTGTCCTTTTCCGCTTGCTTAAACCTAGCTGTTTGTATATTAAAAATAATAATTGTTTAGTATTATTTCTTCTTATTGATTTGTTACCTTGGGGCATTACTAGTTTTTAGATATATTTACGCCGTGCTCCGCTCTGATTAGACGTACTCGGATGTGCGAGTGCTAAAAAATCAGGTCTGTATCTGTCCTGTTGTGGGCATTACGAACATTGCTGGTGATCACGAGGCACGCTTTCTGTGGTTTCTAAAATCTGGGTGGAGTAGAATAAAGTCATTTCCCCCAAACTGGACAGGTCGTTTGACTCTGTGTGTGCGTGTGTGTGTGTGTGTGTGTGTGTGTGTGTGTGTGTGTGGGGGGGGGGGTTGTGCGTGCGTGTGTGCGTGCATGCGTGTGTGCGTGCTCGTGTGTGTGTGTGTGTGTGTGTGTGTGTGTGTGTGTGTGTGTGTGTGTGTGAGAGAGAGAGAGAGAGAGAGAGAGAGAGAGAGAGAGAGAGAGAGAGAGAGAGAGAGAGAGAGAGAGAGCGAGAGCTGATGGATGATGATGACGACGATGAGGACGACGATTTAAATATTACATTGCTCACACGGTAAGATTGCCAAATGTTTTCCCACATGACTATAACTAATCAAAAGGACTTTTTATCAGCCGCAAAAACTATGTCGACATATCACACTCACCATATCATATGACACAGCTAACTCGAGAACAATTAGATAAACTTAGCCTACATCCTGTACTACCACTGATCACTGAATGCAGGAGTACGATCGAGTGCTTGTGCGCAAAACAATGCAAGATTCAAATATGTGTTAGTGAGGTCGTTGGCGATCGTTTTTGTCAGCCACTATCTGATAAGCAACAGAAAAGAAAGAAAGAAAAAAAAAAATGGAGAAGAAGAAGAAGAAAGGACGCGATTGCGCCATCTACAGTATTTTTACGTTGGTGTATCACCGACATATATAACTGCGTCATTCGTATTCGTTGCCCACTAACATTAGCAGTTTACATAAAATCAGCAGTGGAAAACAAACAACGAAAACCCCAGCATGCGTTCTGTTAGACTACTTTTATGCGGCCTTTGCTTTTATCTCAGTTTCCATGCTGTTCAAAGTGGTCAAGTGGAATGTAAGTATGACGGAAATCATCACTGTTGTCATCTCTTTCGTTTTATTTGTAACGTTCACGTTTTTTCTTCTTTTTTCGTTGATTTTCTTTCCTTTTTGCTGTTTTGTTTTGCAATAATGATTCCCAAAGGTAGGCCTATGTGTGCCCCTAACACCCGAACTTGTTCTCATGTGACAAATGAAATGTTTTATGTGAATGAACTGATAACTGCCAAAATGAAGAAGGAACAAACGATAGAGATGAATCTGAGTTGAGGAAATGACTAATGAATGAATGAGTGATTTATATAGCCTGTAAATTAACGAATGAAAGGATGAAACACGAAATTATGAACGATTTGTGACTGAATGAATAAGTGTAAATGATTGAATAACTGATAACTGGATGACCGAATAAGTGAAATAAGCAAACAAAACAAAGGAAAACGCCACGAAATAAAGGATTATTAATAGCAAAAGAACAAATAACGAAAATTAAAAGAAGCGGAAAGGCACAAACAAAAATGCAATGAAACAAACAAACAAACAAACAAACAAACAAACAAACAAACAAACAAAAGGTAAAACAAGCAAAATAAAAAGAAGCCGAAGAAAGACCAGATAAAAGCAAGAAGGAGAGAAGTGTGTGTGTGTGTGTGTGTGTGTGTGTGTGTGTGTGTTCTAGACAGTGAAGGGACTTGGGTGTACAGCTCTGTTAGTACAGCTCTAGTAGTTGTAAACGCAGACAGCTTTGTGTCTGACCGGTTACAGTGATTATGTGACCAGTTTCTGTGACCGGTTACAGTGATTATGTGACCAGTTTCTGTGACCGGTTACAGTGATTATGTGACCAGTTTCTGTGACCGGTTACAGTGATTATGTGACCAGCTACAATGATTATGTGACCAGTTTCTGTGACCCATTTTTGCCACCTTATAGATGTCACACCGGTTTGAAAAATGTCTAGCTTGTAAACTTTACAAAGACAATGCTTGCTCAGCCTCTGGCAGTGAAATTTCACATGCAGGGCTCATTGCTCCCCTGAATGCCGATTTTTAAGGCTTTCTGTTAGAGCCATCTTCTGTCAGCTCTACATAATAGTTTGTTGTTGTTGTTTTGACCACCAATTGTTTTTTGATTGAATCCTCTAGTTGCTTGTATTGCAGAGATGGCTGAAAGCTACCTTTTTCATATTTGTGCAAAGCAGTTGTAGGGGGGGGGGGGGGAGTATGGAGAGAGATAGCACAAACTGAAGAGGATAGAATAATGAAGATACAAGAATTGTTTAGGCCCAATCTGATAAGAAGTCATGTAGGGTCAGTTTCAACTTTTGGTTGTATGCTTCAGTTTCGTTTTTTTTTTTTTTTTTTTTTCTTCCAACACACTGTAACCGGTGTGTATTTAGTTAGTGCTAGCAAAAGGTAAAACCAAACAATGCCAGTGTGCATTCAAGTATCATAGAAAAGTGCACGAAAGAGAGAAAGAGAGTGCTATAATTATGTGTGTGTTCTGTTTAGTGTTGACCTATGTCAGCGTATACATAATTGTGTGCATATATATGTTCTTGTATGTGTATGTGTTCACCAAGGGGTACATATTTGTGTCACTGTCAGTATGTGCAGGCGGGGGGTGGGGGTCAGTTGTGTGCTTGTGTGTAGAAGGCCCTGGATGCTCTCCAGACTTCACCTGGGAACTGCAGTGGTCCGTGCCCAGTGCAGAAAACAGCAGGAGCAAGCCACCAACAAGCTAAATGGCCAGACCCTGAAGACATCAACCTTCACCTTGGCCAGCAGCAGCATGAGCAGCAGGGCGATGAAACAGGCTATCGACACGCATCATGCTTGGCTGTCGATCAGACCAGGAAGTACAATGTATTTTAGGTTCATTTGAATACTTACTTTTTTCAGATGAATTGTTATATCTCTATCTATCTGTCCATCTAGAGAGAGAGAAGAAGAAGAAGAAGATTGGTTTGATTCCAGTGTAAGTAACTATTCTCTTTACAGTATTCAAGTTAGCCCCATCCCCCTTACACACACACACAGGGCAACTGCAGCAACAAAGTACAGCATGCACATACTCCCCTGCCTGCCCCCTCACCCTCAAGAAGGTGTATGGAGTAAAGCAAGCAAACAAAATGAACAACATCAGCAGAACCTGTATCACTGAACAGCAAGAAGCACAACAGAACCCACTCTGAAGATGTATCCTTGGGGCATGTTATCAATGGTTATCGTTGGCGATTTCCCTCTTTTGTAGTTATGTCACTTGGTAGGGTATGACGTCAATCGTGGAGCCCTGTCAAATCACTTTGTAGGTTCTGCATGAGCGCTCTTGGCCTCGTTCTCTTCAAACATAGGTCTAACAAAAACTACACATTATTTTATGCATATTGCAATACTTGGAAGTCGAACAGATTCTTCTTCTTCTCAGTTTTAACGATAGCCAGCTTGTGCCATAGTAAAGGAATACATATAACGAGTTTGTGTACTTTTTATGGAAATGTGTTGAAAAAGATACTTCCTAATAAAAGACTCGATGACGCAGCAGACGAGCACACACAGACTCAGCAGTGAACACCCCATTTGTAACTGAACAAATGACCGAGTCAGTACATGCCACCAGCTTGTGGCCGTCTTGAAACGGTAAGTCCGGAAAACCACATTTTATTCATAAACTCTCACATGCATGTATCCAGATGTGTTTGGAAATTATTATTTTTTTTCGTAAACTCGTACACGCGTATCCAGGTGTGTGTGTATATACATAGAGAGAGAGATCCGTGACAAGTAGACAGATGTACATACAAATCTAGTCACTCAACCAAGCATGACCGAAGGCAGGATTGACTCAGATAATTTGTTCCGCTTTATGCCACATTCGTGCTGTCGTGAACATGCCCACAGCAGATGCATCTGCAGATTTAACATTGACATAATATAATTACTACAGTGCTCCTCCAGCAGGCCTTTGCATTGATGCTCTGAGCATGACCCGTTTTTCCTCACAGGGCTCCTACAGTGGGATACTGTGGACACAGAAATTAAGATCCCATGTTGAGAACCTAGAGCTGACGAGTAGGTTTCCCCGGTGAGTACCTACCGAAAATAAATAGGTACCAAAACCTGTCATTGTGCATTGATAGGTAAGTGGGCTTTATTTTAATTTTTACATTTTATTTTGTCCTCAGGTGACCGGCCTCTGTGGTTGACGGGATGTTAAAATTCAAGAACTGTGCGGGGGCAGAGGACCTTCAGAGTGTGGACTCTGAACATGACGTCAACATGACAGACTCTTGGTGAACAGCCAGTGCTCTGAACTGACACTGCAGACACTGAAGAGTACAGACGGAGAATGACCCACTGAACAGTAACACCCTGAACGCTACAGACACTGAACTGACACTGAACGCTATAGACTCTGAACCCCACTGACAACTGAATACTAGACTGAACACTACCCACACTGAATAATAGTAGGCAGACCATGAACGCCGTAGACTGTAACCCAGCTAACACTGAACACCACTGACTATGTATGCTATGGACTGATACTATAGGCTCTGAACACTACTTGCATTGAACACAATATAACTGAGCCGACGCTACAGACACTGAACACTGTGTACACTGAATCCTACTGACACATAAACCGTACTGAACTGACATTACACTGAACACTACATAATACAGAAAGAGCAAACTGCTCTGAACGCTGCACATAACGTTACGATACCACAAAACATTTAAAATCACACGATGACCTTCCACACCGCACCGCAATTTCACGCCACCATTTCACACCATACGCTCTTCTTCACCACGCCATTCTGCACCGCTTCACACTCTGTAGTCCATCCACACCACAGACATTCCATATCATACGACATACCATTCTACATCACACCTTATAACAAATATATATCTTCCGTAGTATCCTTTAATTCTGCCCTCAACACCCATCTTTTCTCCTCTGGACTTTGATTACTTTGCCTGTGTGCGTGAAGTTGTGTGCCATTGGTTTCGTGCGTGTGTGTGTCAAGTTCCGGCCACATTCTACATCACAAGTGCTGTAGTGTTCATGTAATTTAATAGGGTTCAAATTGCATTTCACGCTTCTCCTCACCACATTAAACATTTTCGCACCACACATTATTCCATCACATCAAACTTAGATTTTACATCACACCACCTTTCAATGGTGCATTCCACATCACACGGACCATTCCGGCCACATCACACCACCATTGCACATTCCACATCACATTACTACATGTTCCACGCCACATCTCGCAGACATTTAATGTCGCAACACATCTCGCCTCGGACCACCATATTCTACATCCGACATATTCCACACCACACCTACATTCACCATCGCAGCACATTTCACACCTCACCATATTCCACATTACACCACCAGATCTTGATTTTACATCACACCACATAGTCTAACATCACAAAACATTGCATGTTTTTCCACATCTGACAGCACATTGCATATGCCACAGTCTTCACCACCACAATTCCATACCACCACATTTCACATCACATCCTAACTTTCCACATCTTGCATTACGCAACATTTCACATACCAGGACACCACATTCCACACCACGCCACTATTCACGTCGCACATTTTGCATTTCAGTCCACATCTCGCCATGTCTGAAATGGCAACATTCCACATCAGTCGCACCACACTTCACATCGCACCATAATTCACACCGATTCACTCCACCACATTTCGGCACACCATTCCACATCACGCCAACATTCCACCTCACACCACACCATGCACAGCACACTATCCCACAGCACACATTCCAAACCACACGCATCCCACACTGCATTTCAACCATCCCGCACCACACCGCCATGCCTAATATGGCGTCAAACTATTCCACATCACTATTCCACAACCACACTGCACAGCTTGCATCAGAGCGCACCACCAGTAGTATTTCCTATATACCACACCATCATTCCACATCACATCACCACATTCCACATCACAGTTGACATTCCACAACATCACAAGTTTAGCATCACACCATATCGCATGTATTATACAGTGCTATAAATGTTCTGCTCCTGTTTACCTCTGAACTGCTGCATGTCTACACTCCGTCTCGTACACTACGCTCTTCCTCTCCTGACACACCCGCATGCTGGAAATCGAACAAAATAACGCAAGACTCGTGGCTTTTGCACTTTCTCTTGCTTTGGACCCCACATTTGAAATTCACTCCCACAAGACCTTAGACACTGCTCAACCCTG
>OY757546.1:24872842-24875088 GCA_963584105.1 Alviniconcha strummeri | reverse complement strand
AAGAGACCCGGGGAGGGGTTTGATATTATCCCCATTTTGTACGGTTTTGGAGATGACGAAGATCCGCCGTCAAACTTTTCCCTGGAAAACGCTCATTTCGTTAGATATAAGCCAAACGAAGCGTTCTTCCTAGACACCATGGAGAAAAGGCTCTTCAGGCTCCAGCACAAGAGGCTGCAACATGATGATATCCGAGAAGCCTGCAAAATGCAAAGAGAGGGTGCACACCCCAAAATGTTCGCTGACTCTGGCCGCTCGCTCCCACAAGGGAAACCGCAAGATGCCACGAAAGGCAAAGGGCAGGGACAGAAACAAAAGGTTGTCCCGCCTGCAGCTGATGGCGGCTCTGCAGCACATGCGGCGCTGATTCAATCACCGGAATCTACGGCAACGGGTTCTATTTTCCAGTGCCATATCGCGCCTTCGCTGGACACCCCTGATCAACCCCACGAGCAAGAAAGACAGCGACAGCAGACGGAAGGCGGACAAGAGAAGGTAACGGAGTCTGGCACAGCGGGAAGAGGTCAGCTCGAGGAAGAACTGAACGGTCTTACTCGTGCATCAGAAGCAGCGAGACGGCCCGCCGGCCACGGGGAGGACTGGTCACTGGCCCACAGCAGCGACGCCGTGTCTGAGCCAGCTGGCGCACCGCTGAGGCAGCAGCCTGTTGCCGTGTCTGAGCCAGCTGGCGCACCGCTGAGGCAGCAGCCTGTTGCCGTGTCTGAGCCAGCTGGCGCACCGCTGAGGCAGCAGCCTGTTGCCGTGTCTGAGCCAGCTGGCGCACCGCTGAGGCAGCAGCCTGTTGCTGAGCGAGAAAACGGCACCAGCCTGCCTTCAGAGGTCGTCAATGACGCATCGCTCGCCTGCAGATGGACCTCTCTTAGCACGGGCAGCACGGAGAACTCAAAAGACGAAGCAATGTCCACTGCGGCAGGAAACGAGCACACTCCCCGGGACGGAATCGCCTCTGGGAACCGTTTGTCTGCAACAGGCGCCGGAACTGACCGGAAAATAGAAACACAGACTGGTGACCAGAAGTCGTTTGCTGATAGCCAAAAAGCCATTGCGGATGAACAGAAGTCTCTTAATGGTAAACAAAAGTCCCTTGTGGGTGAAGAGAATTCCCCTGATGGTGAGCGGAAGTCCCTTGCTAATGACCGGAAGTCCCTTGATAATGACCGGGAGTCGCATGAAAATGATGAAAGAGTGAAGACGGATGGTCGAGAACCATCCCAAATCTTCCCGAAACCACACTGCAATGGCCAAAGAGCAGTAGAATATCAACATATGTCAGATGGTCGTGATGAAGATGCCCACGCTGCTAATGGAGCCACAAATGCAGGTCAGCCAACGGTCAGAGCTACAAACGACAACGCTGGCTGTGAAACTGTGACTGAAGTTAAATTCAAACCAGAAACACGTGAAAGAACTGTCGTGCGCTTAAGGGGCGCCAGAGCGCAAGTCAGCCGTCCAGCAGTGTCTGCTAATACCGGCTGCGACAGTGAAGTGTGCCCAGAACGACCGGCGCAAGAGCCGCACGGTGAGAGAATGAAACAAAAACCAGTCGGCAGGAAGAGCGAGACAACGCAAGAGCCGGACGGTGAGACAATGCAAGAGCCGGACGGTGAGAGAATGAAACAAAAACCAGTCGGCAGGAAGAGCGAGACAATGCAAGAGACGCACGGTGAGACCATGAAACAAAAACCAGTCGGCAGGAAGAGCGAGACAATGCAAGAGACGCACGGTGAGACCATGAAACAAAAACCAGTCGGCAGGAAGAGCGAGACAATGCAAGAGACGCACGGTGAGACAATGCAAGAGACGCACGGTGAGACAATGCAAGAGACGCACGGTGAGACCATGAAACAAAAACCAGTCGGCAGGAAGAGCGAGACAATGCAAGAGACGCACGGTGAGACAATGCAAGAGACGCACGGTGAGACAATGCAAGAGACGCACGGTGAGACCATGAAACAAAAACCAGTCGGCAGGAAGAGCGAGACAATGCAAGAGCCGGACGAGAAAGGCCGCAGCACAGGTCTGGAAGGGAGTGCATTAGCAGACACCCAGTACCACCCAGAACCCAAAACCGTGTTGGACTCCAGCCGGGCGGTCAATGGAGCTGTGGAAGAAAAACTGCCGGTGCAGGAAACATGCCAAGACGACAAAGGCAAAAAGGACCCCGAGTTTTGCGTAAGTCAGTCACCGGATTTTAACTTCTCGGAAGAGCAGATTCCCTATATAGA
>OY757546.1:24857842-24867842 GCA_963584105.1 Alviniconcha strummeri | reverse complement strand
GTTCACATCGTGCATTCCTCCAATCAACACAGGAAGCTACTGTCGTCTGTTCACATCGTACGCAGGGTTGTGGCGGGGCTTAGAGGTCAACAAGGAGCCCTCTTTCTTTCTTCCTTTCTTCGCGATAATGTAAGATACTTCGATCATGGGGGAATGGACTCCAAGGCGAGTCACTATGTACCTTACACAATACGTGAAATGTTCCTGTGTCTCCTCTGAAACCTCATGTGTGTTGTATATCTGACATGACTGCATCATCACGATGCCTGTACTGCGTCCTCGTGTTTCATGACAGCCACCGTCCGGCATATCACGCAAAACATTCATCCAGTTGTTATCGCTCGGTGGTCTCCATATCCAGATGCACATGGGTGCACGGGTCCTTTCCGGTGGATTGCATGCTGACTCCAGTCTGAAATGAAAGTACTTGGGCGTCTTTCATTGCAGCTGATACCTCTCGTCACCAGTGAGCATTCACCTTTATATATATCTAATGCATATGCTTTAGCTTGCGTGCAAAATATGGCGGCCACACCGTCGGGAGGGCTTTCGGCGTGGACCGTGCTTTGGGACTTTCTGATAGGCTGAAGCGGGTCGCATGATCAGGACTCTGTATTGTGTGAAAACAAATGAGGAATTGGGCGTACTATACGTTGTGACACGCAAGATGAGGCAAGATTATTGAACTGATATGCCAAATGAAAAGATGACGAATGGAGCTGATACAGAGGGATGGAGGTGAGTGCAACACAACCCAGACTGGCTCCGTTGGTAGCAACGGGCTGGCCAGCATTTCGTCCGTTGTTGATAACACAGCTAAGTAGCACTGAATGGCCCATTCAGCACTGAGTGGTCATTCAGCACTGAGTGGTCATTCAGCACTGAGTGGTCATTCAGCACCTAGTGGGTCATTCAGCATTGAGTGGGTCATTCAGCACTGAGTGGTCATTCAGCACTGAGTGGGTCATTCAGCACTGAGTGGGTCATTCAGCACTGAGTGGGTCATTTAGTGATAGAAGGGCCTAACTAGTACTATCTAGACCATTGAGGGCAAAGGCCTAACTAGTGCTATCTAGGCCATTGAGGGCAAAGGCCTAACTAGTGCTATCTAGGCCATTGAGGGCAAAGGCCTAACTAGTGCTATCTAGGCCATTGAGGGCAAAGGCCTAACTAACTGGGTCGTATATAGCAGAGGCCTAGCTAGCATTAACTAGGTCACTGATAGCAGAGGGCTAACACTAACCGGGTCATAGGTAGCAGGAGGCTAGCACCAACTGAAACATTGATAGCAAAGGGCTAACATTGTCTCGGTCATTGATCGCAAAGGGCTAACATTGTCTCGGTCATTGATAGCAAAGGGCTAACACTGTCTCGGTCATTGATAGCAAAGGGCTAACACTGTCTCGGTCATTGATAGCAAATAGCTAACATTGTCTCGATCATTAATAGCAAAGGGCTAACACTGCCACGGTCATTGATAGCAAATAGATAACTAGGATCAACTGGGTCAGTGATAGCACTAACTGGGTCATTAATAGCAGAGGGTTATCACTAACTGGGTCATTGATAGCATAGGCTAGCACTAACTGGGTCAGTTATAATAGAGGCTAGCACTCACTGGGTCATTGCTAGCAGAGGGTTATCACTAACTGGGTCAGTAATAGCAGAGGCTGGCACTAACTGGGTCAGTGATAGCAGAGGTTAGCACTAACTGGGTCAGTGATAGCAGAGGTTAGCACTAACTGGGTCATTGATAGCAGAGGCTAGCACTAACCGGGTCAGTGATAGCAGAGGCTAGCACTAACTGGGTCATTGATAGCAGAGGCTAGCACTAACTGGGTCATTGATAACAGAGGGCTACGATGACTGAAACAAGACGCCAGTCCTCTCACTGCCAAGGCCTCAGCTGAAGAATAATGATAAAACAATGCACAGCGCCACAACCCGCGAAAAGCTACGAGCTCACGGCGCTTTATATTATCATCAGTTACTAACCATGCACATTCAAACACACATCAACTTGATTAAACTATCCTTCACTCTCCCTACAACCGTGCAGTTTACGTTGACTCGATAAATTTACACAGCCAGATTAATCATTTTACGAAAAGGCGGCGACAAAGAGGTGTGAGTTTTGAGTGGCAGTGAATTTTAAACAAGTGGGGACAGGTAATGAAAGGATCGTGCATCAGCACTTTTCAGGCTGACACTAAGACGTTTGTGAGAGGAAGAACGAAGAAAGGGTATCGCACTATCTGGTCATTAAAGCTGTTACGCTGCATGCAACGATGGGCAGTTTTGAAACAGGAAAGGAACCTGGTTCTCAGTAACTTGGTCGTGTGTCACCGACAGCACAGAAGTTTCAAGAACATCCACCAGTTTCGCTCTCGTTCGTGCGGATGGCTTCTGCATAAGTATCCCATCCTTCAGAGTGACGCTGACGGCGCAGTCGCACAGGGCCTCAGTGACGTCATGGTAAACGGAGTGCGGAATGTGGACGAAGACAGCTCCGTACTCCAGAGAGGGCCGGAGGAACACGTTCTCGCAGACTGCCTGAAGCCAAGCCATAAATTTCAATGACGGATCCTACATTCACGTCCATGATTTAAAGGACGATGTCGACATTTTGACACTCTAATGCGCTTCTGTTTCATACTTAGTTGGGAGGTGGATAAACAATTAAAAACAGCTAAGTTGATCATATATAATTCACCCCGGGAGACAGGACTACGCGACGAGAGTTTGAATTTCAAATTTCCCTGTGTGGAATGAGAGTGAGGAGTGGGGGGAAAATGGAGAAAAGAAAAATGAGAGGAAAGTTTAATTACTGCACGTTTCAACATCCGCTACTCCCAGCGCCATGGTGAGGGCTGTTTGACAGCAGCTTTCACGCTGCACCCTGCGGCAAGAGACGACGACTGCAGCTTCGTCACGGCGACAGAGACAATGGCCGGTGTCACACAGTCTATGGCCGGTGTCACACAGTCTATGGCCGGTGTCACGCAGTCTATGGCCGGTGTCACATATTCAATGGCCGGTGTCACACAGTCTATGGCCGGTGTCACGCAGTCTATGGCCGGTGGCCGCTATTACAGTCTATGGCCGGTGTCACACAGTCAATGACCGGTGTCACACACTCTGTGGCCGGGGTCAAACAGTCTATGGCCGGTGTCACACAGTCTGTCGCCTGTGTCACACAGTCTATGGCCGGTGTAACACAATGGCCGGTGTCACACAGTCTGTGGCCACACAGTCTATGGCCGGTGTCACACAGTCTGTGGCTACACAGTCTATGGCCGGTGCCACACAGTCAATGGCCGGTGTCACAGTCTATGGCCGATGTCACCCAGTCAATGGCCGGTGTCACAGTCTATGGCCGGTGTCACACAGTCAATGGCCGATGTCACACAGTCAATGGCCGATGTCACAGTCTATGGCCGATGTCACACAGTCAATGGCCGGTGTCACAGTCTATGGCCGATGTCACACAGTCAATGGCCGGTGTCACAGTCTATGGCCGGTGTCACACAGTCAATGGCCGGTGTCACACAGTCAACGGCCGGTGTCACACAGTCAGTGGCCGATGTCACACAGTCAGTGGCCGGTGTCACACAGTCAGTGGCCGGTGTCACACAGTCACAGTCTATGGCTGGTGTCACACAGTCTATGACCCGTGACAGAAGTCTAAGGACGGTGTTAAACAGTGTATGACCTGTAACAGTCTACTGCTGGTGTCAGAGAGTCTACTGCCGGTGCCAGTCTATTGCCGGTGTCAGAGAGTCTATGGCTGGTGTCAGAGAGTCTATGGCCGGTGACAGACAGTCTATGGCCGGTGACAAAGCACATTCTTCCGCGATGATCCAGCAACCCAAAGACTACCATACCAAAACAACTGATCTATATACATTGTGCTGTCGCGAAACGACAACACTCACTTTGAAATCGAGAACTATAGGTTCCACGTCATGTATCTTTTAACACGTTTAGGTACATGGATAGTCCGTTTCCCTAGAACATGTGAACAAATGGGTCCATTTTTGTGTCACGTTTGTTTTGCTTCTAGACAAAGTGGCGTGTGCTAGTGACAAAAACCTAGTCATCTTGAAATGCAATGTCAATTATGAAATGCGCAAGAAAATCCGCATTCACGGAATGTGTTCACAGCACATGAAAAAGACAGGACGGGGAAACAGAGACGAGAGGAAAAACAAAAAGATTATTTTTTAAACAAATAAAAATTGCTAACATCACATTCTTGAAGAAAAGAAACTGTATCCAAAACCTCCAACTCCAAATAGTGTACACTATCACTGGAGCCAAAACACACCCCATTCATCCCAAAAAACAAAGTCCCGAACTGCCTGCAATGACACCCACCTGGCATGCGAGTAAATACAAGGCACAAAACGCTACTAATGGTACACCCTCTACGGGTTCCGTATCTCCGATCCCACGGTCAGCACGGACAGTCAGTTCCCCGTCCTGCGGTTGGGTACCAGACGTCCCCGAGTCAGACTGGCTGGATTTTACCGTCCTGTTTCCCATGCACAGTCGATGGCCTCAGGACGGACACACACTCCGGACGGGCAAACAGGACGGACACACACTCCGGACGGGCAAACAGGACAGACACACACTCAGGACGGGCAAACAGGACAGACACACAGTCAGGGTGGGCACACACACTCAGGACGTACAAACAGGACAAACACTCAGGACGAACAAACTCTTTCATTCGCGAAACATTCACAGTCCCACTAACGTCTCAAGCTGCACTCAAACCAGATCAAGAAGTCCAGTCTAAAAATAGAAACGACACCGTTGCAAGCCCCTTTGGTGGAGTTTACGTGCCTTGTATTGTACTCGCGTGGCAGACGAGAGTTCCTCCAACCAGAACCAGAGCCAGTACCTGTAAATTGTTGTTGACTCGCCCCCCGTGGCACCGCCCAGTCTCCCTCCTGCACCATCCACTGCACCGGACGTCGCTGCAGTGCTTGTGGTCCTCGCACCTCCCAAAACCCGCGTCGTCGCTGGCCGCGTCCGTCGTCAGACTGCCCTCAAAGAGAAGCCGGTCGGCGTCGATGAGCTTCACCTGCCCGTCCTCTCTGCCCACCGCGAAGTGCTCCAGCTTAGGGTCACATAGGTGCACTTGCTCCGGGAACGTGGCTGCTTGTTCCAGTGTTTCCAAGAAACGGAGGATTTGGGCGGCGGCTTTGGCCCGTTCCGACCACGAGGGCCGAGTTCTGGATGGCGGTTCTCCGCCAGGGTCCACGTCAACGACCTTAACTCCGTCACTTCCGTGAGAGTGACGAAGTGTGACGTCACTTGACGGCGCTGTCTCTGTAAGGACGTTTTCTTCCATTTGGACATTATTGTCCGTCGAGAACTGTTTCCCCGTCGAGGGACTTTCGCTTCGGTCTTCATAGGTTCTCCCCATGACAAGCTTATGCAGAAAGTGCACCACCGTTAAAAACCCTGTTGGCTGAGTGTCGCCCTCGTCGCTGAACGCGGGGTTTCCAGATGAGCTCAGAGACTGAGGGCTCCACAGAATCGGGGCTGTGTTCCCTTCCCCTTCGTGGTGGCTCGTCGCTCGAGGCGGTAGCGTCTTGGAACTCAAAATCAAGGCTGTCATGCTGCTGTCTCGCTGGTTTAAAAGAGGCTCACAGTACTCCACCAGATAAAGAGGTCCGCACGTCCCATACACTTTGGGGAAAATGCCTTTGTTTTTGTAGGCATGGAACAGCGCATACTCCTTCTGTCGAAAAAGCAACGTCAGACTGTTACGCACTGCAAACGAAAATGTTTGGTTGAAGAGGGTTGAATATTCCAGCTCCATGTCACGAAGAATATCCCCAGAGAGTCTGAGAACGTCACGAACTGGAAGATGACGCTGCAGTAGCTTTTGGAATGACTCTTTCCAAGTTATGTCATTCTCCGCAGAACCATTGTGCATCCGGGTGTACTCCTTTCCGTAGCCATCTGCAGCGGCCGAAAATGCATCATGCTTGAGAACGGCTTTGATACTTTGACCTTCACTGCAGTAACTGTGACACTGAACGATCGTGACCTCCTTATGGGCGTTGCCGAATGTAGCAGTGACGTCACTGATGTGTCCCTCATCGCAGAGAGGAGCACATAGACTTCCGAAGACAATTCCACTTCGATACATATGACACTGGGGACGAAACAAGAAATGAGATATAAATTACATGGACCATATATAAATAGTGATTTTTTAAAAATACGGTCGAATTTTCCTTAACAGCAAGAGTGCGTAGGAGCAGGCTAGCTACCATTAATACGCACGTACACACACACACACACACACACACACACACACACACACACACACACACACACACACACACACACACACACACACACACACACACAATCTATAAATAGAGGCAGATAATTATAGACTTTATTGCCTCAGAAGAAGAGAGAGGACCCTATTATCTCGACAAGATGATGATGAAGATTGCTTTTATATAGCGCTATTCTCCGCTCTCGAGCAGACTCACTGCGCTCGCATGTGATTCTCTATATGAGTGACTAGCTTATTTTATAGTGCGGTTTTTAATATCCACCGAAGTGGTGTACTTACAGCGCTGGCATGGCTGATGCCACATGAATCTGCTGCCGTCTCGGCGCAAGTTCTGTGTACACCATACAACCATGCACCATGTCACTTCATGCAAAGCCACATACCTAACGGTGTATGCGTGTTTAGCTGTAACCTGCCACCTGCACTTTTGGCAGGATGACCGGGATCTTTTACGTGCTACTGCGGTAACACGGGGGTGGAACGGATACCGAAATAAGAGTCAGCACAGAAAGTCGACCCTGGAGAAGAAAATTCTGCCGCCGCTCCCGCAGGGATTTGAACCCGCGACCTTTCAATCACGAGTCCGGCGCTCACCACTGAGCTATCCCCGCCCCCATCACATAAAGAGTTAAAAGATACAAACAGATAAAGAGTTAAAAAGAACGCTGACTTAACATGACAATACAAAACATATGTGTGTTTGGATCTTGTTTTGGAATGCAAGTAGTCATCCTTGTTTCAGATACTATTGTTTTTCTTCTTCTTTTTTCCTCGATTATCTTGACGTTTGCAAGTCAGGAAAAGACGTCCATTTTGCGTCTGGCAGTCTATGTATATGACGTCATAAACAAAGTCGGCATGTGTGGCTGAAGCAGATATTACGTCATAAGAAAACCTTTTCTTCTTTTCGTTGATAAAGAGCAAACCAACGTAGCTGCGCCCTGCGGCGCTCTTTTCAAATTCGAATCAAAAACCTCTGCTAATGACACAGCAGCCATACCGAGCCTAAACATGGAAATATTTACCCTTTTTTTCAATGTTTCCATGCCAACGTGCGTCTTCCAAAGCGGTCCCCTTTAAGTTTAACACGCATCCATACTGACAAGCAGAGCAGGAGATGATCTCAACTGCACTTCGCAGGCTATAAGCAGTTGTTGTTTTTTGTTTTTCGTTTTCTTGACTTGGTGAACGCCGAGCTGTCTCGGGGAGGTAGTGGCGGGGACCGTGGTCCCAGGCTGTAGGGGAAGAGGGAGACTATACCTAACGCCACACTCGCACTCCAGTTCTCGCTTTCCGGCACCTTCCTCCAAACTCAGCCAGAATTGGTTACGCCGCTGAAGGGGCACTCTTTATCTCTTTATCTCCGCGCATCTGTCCACAGTGGCTGCCAGCGTTCTCCAAAAGGTTTGGGTACTAACAAGACTATGAACGCAACGTAGCGTCGAATCAGGCAAGTATAAACACGAGGCGCGTCTGCCTCGGGTAAAAAATAAGCTCCATCACGATTCAAACGATTTGGGTTTTATCTGTGCTCGCGTAAGCAATGCGGACGGTTATAAATGAAAAGTCTTATATAATCTGAGTTGTCTGTTACAAGCTTACTGCGACTTGAGCACCATCGAAATACTGCCATTAGCTGACAGTTCTCGGAGACCTGTAGCCTAACAAATTACAGCAGTGGTTGAAGGGAGGATGTCGTAATCAACAGTGGCGGTGGTTGAAGGAAGGATGTCGTGATCAACAGTGGCAGTGGTTGAAGGAAGGCTGTCGTAATCAACAGTGGCGGTGGTTGAAGGAAGGATGTCGTAATCAACAGTGGCAGTGGTTGAAGGAAGGATGTCGTAAACCAGTGCTTGGAGTTCGCGCCACTCTGTCACTACCAGAATAATCCTGCGTTCAGATGGGCAGCGAAGCAAGTCATTTTCCCTCATTCGTTGTGGGCAACAGTTGCATTTTAGTGTTTATTTCATTGTGGGGGAACAACATTACATTTTAATCTTTCATTCTGTGTGTGGGGGGTGGGACTGGGGGTTGAGTTATATTTTAGAGTTTCGTTTATTGTTGGGGGACAAAGTTAAATGTTAGTGTTTCGTTCATAATGGGGAACAACGTTACATTTGAGAGTTTCCCTTATTGTGGGGAACAACATTACATTTGAATGTTTCAGTCATGGGGAGGGGGGGGGGGGGGCGTTACATTTCAGAGTTTGTTTATTGTTGGGGGGGACAAAGTTACATTTTAATCTTTCGTTCATTGTCGCGGAGCAAAGTTACATATTAGTGTTTTGTTCATTGTGGTAAACAAAGTTACATATTAGTGTTTTGTTCATTGTGGTAAACAAAGTTACATATTAGTGTTTTGTTCATTGTGGTAAACACAGTTACATATTAGTGTTTTGTTCATTGTGGTAAACCAAGTTACATATTAGTGTTTTGTTCATTGTGGTAAACAAAGTTACATATTAGTGTTTTGTTCATTGTGGTAAACAAAGTTACATATTAGTGTTTTGTTCATTGTGGTAAACAAAGTTACATATTAATGTTTCGCTCGTTGAGGAGAACAAGGTTATATTTTTAGTGTTTCGTTGGTGGGGGGGGGGGGGGGGGCAAAGTGACATTTTAGTGTTTCGTTTATTGTGTGTGTGTGGGGGGGGGGACTAAGTGACATTTTAGTGTTTCGTTTTGGGGGGGGGGAGGGACTAAGTGACATTTTAATGTTTCGTTTATTGTGGGGGAGGGGGGGGGACTAAGTGACATTTTAGTGTTTCGGTTATGGGGGGGGGGGGGAGTTACATTTTAGTGTTTCGTTTATTGTGGGGGGCACTAAGTTACATTTTAGTGTTTCGTTCATTGTGGGCAAGTTAAATCAGACAGTGTTTGTCAGCCACAACTGCACGGGAAAGAAGAAGAGAAGCGGATCAAACCGAGGTCCTTGTGAGTTTTCCAACCTATCGTCTTACCGCCGGGGCCCAGCGACTCACAACGTTACCAGCAGATATTAAGTTATTCAGACGAGCAAATATTAAATGATGCCCCAAGTAACCAAAGCAAAGTCCTATACTTGGATGCCTGGGCCAGTACTAACAAGCGAAATATTTTAGCGATTTCAAATAGTGAAGGTCTCAGCTGATTTACTTACGTGAAGCAGAATGGATGGCGGCAGAGAAACTGAGTCTGAAGACAGTCTCTCCTGAGACTCGTCAGAAGCCGCCCCACTGTCTGCAGTGAAACCCACATTGACAGGCCACAATGATACAAGCGTATATAAATCAATAAGTAGACCCTGTAATAATTAAGAAAAACAGTGAATTTGTTGGCCAGATTCAAAGTTCTTTCACACTTCCCTTGCGCTGATCTCTGCTCTTGTCGTGTATTTCATATTCCTTGGGCGATCGACAGGACGTTAAAATCCAATGACTAACGACTGCATCTGACGTGATCGATTATCTGCATTATGACCACAACGTTGTTAATATTTGATAATAATGATTATACAGATATTGCTCATGTCAAGCACAATGACAAACTTAAAGATATGGTTCATGACAAGCACAATGACAAACTTACAAATATGGTTCATGACAAGTCCAATGACAAACTTACAGATATCGTTCATGACAAGTACAATGACAAACTTACAGATATCGTTCATGACAAGCACAATGACAAACTT
>OY757546.1:24841761-24851761 GCA_963584105.1 Alviniconcha strummeri | reverse complement strand
CATCAGTCCTTTCAACAAAATCGTTTATTCTGATCAACCGACCTTGTCCAGTTTATATACACATCGACAGTAGGAGGGGAAATGATAACATCGGGCAGGATGAATTAAGTGGACCCATAATTAGCCTCTGCGAGTGCTGTGTGTTTGGATGCACGTCTGCGATGCAAAGAGCAGGTGTAACTTAACCGCGTGCTGGTTAATTGGAATCAGTTCAAGTCGCTGCCGGAAATTGGCGGAAGTGAACGTTTGAGAGATTTGACTGGAGACACAGTTAATACTTCCGGCGGCGGTTTTACAACAAAGACGTGAGCCGGTCATCAGGGGATGTGACCACACCCACACACTGCACTGAGAACCCAGACACAGTACCACATGTATCACACGGGCCACATAACCGATAAAGATAATCGTTGTGACCGACACAGCAAGTCAAAACCAGCATTGTGATCGACACAGCAAGTAAAAACCAGCATTGTACCCTACACAGCAAGTCAAAACCAGCATTGCGACCGACACAGCAAGTCAAAACCAGCATTGCGACCGACACAGCAAGTCAAAACCAGCATTGTACCCAACACAGCAAGTCAAAACCAGCATTGCGACCGACACAGCAAGCCAAAACCAGCATTGCGACCGACACAGCAAGCCAAAACCAGCAATGTGACCAACACAGCAAGTCAAAACCAGCAATGTGACCGACAATGCAAGTCAAAACCAGCAACGTGACCAACACTGCAAGTCAAAACCAGCAATGTGATCGACACTACAAGTCAAAACTAGCAATGTGACCGACATTACAAGTCAAAACCAGCAATGTGACCGACACTACAAGTCAAAACCAGCAAAGTGGCGACACTACAAGTCAAAACCAGAATGTGACCGACACTACAAGTCAAAACCAGCAATGTGACCAACACTACAAGTCAAAACCAGCAATGTGACCGACACTACAAGTCAAAACCAGCAAAGTGACCGACACTGCCAGTCAAAACCAGCAATGTGACGACACTACCAGTCAAAACCAGCAATGTGACCAACACTGCCAGCCAAAACCAGCAATGTGATCGACACTACAAGGCAAAACCAGCAATGTGACCGACACTGCAAGTCAAAACCAGCAATGTGACCGACACTGCAAGCCAAAACCAGCATTGCGACCGACACAGCAAGCCAAAACCAGCAATGTGACCAACACTGCAAGCCAAAACCAGCAATGTGACCGACACTGCAAGTCAAAACCAGCAATGTGACCGACACTGCAAGTCAAAACCAGCAATGTGACCGACACTGCAAGTCAAAACCAGCAATGTGACCGACACTGCAAGCGGAACGCAGCTGCTGTGAGTGGAGAAAGCAAAGACGGCACCTTGGGGAAAGTGAGGAGAGAGGCAGGAGGTGGGTGGAGGGGAGGGGGTGGGGGGGAGGGGAGATAAGCCAGGAAGGGGGAAGAGAAGGGGGTGTAAAAGGGAGAGGGTTCTAGAGAGTGGAGATAAGGGATAAGGGGCACCTGCTGTGAGCACAATGGAACCACTCCGACTTCTGTCAGCAGCCACCCCCCTTCCCTCACTCCCCCTCCTCCCCCCCTCCCCTGCAGCCCACCTTCCCCCCACCCCCCCACCCCCACCCCCCGACGGAGGCATCACTTAGACAGAAGGAAATCACAGTCCCCGTTGACCACCAAAGCTTCCTCGCTTCTCTACAACAGTAGAGTACAGGCTACTAAGAATGAAGGTGAAGTGAGCGAAAGCTGATTATTCTGTAAGTATATATACGGCTTGAATGTAGATGCAAAAGTGGTTATTCTGTCAAACGGCTTAAGTGTGGAGGCAAAAGTGGTTATTCTGTAAATCGGCTTAAGAGTGGAGGCAAAAGTGGTTATTCTGTAAAACGGCTTAAGTGTGGAGGCAACAGTAGTTATTCTGTAAAACGGCTTAAGAGTGGAGGCAGCAGTGGTTATTCTGTAAAACGGCTTAAGTGTGGAGGCAACAGTTGTTATTCTGTAAAACGGCTTAAGTGTGGAGCCAACAGTAGTTATTCTCAGTGTAAGTAAGTACCACGTGAGCATGGAGGCAAGAGTGATTATTCTGTAAACTGAAGTACGACTTGAGTGTGGAGGCAACCATGATTAATATGTAAAATGGCTTGAGCATGGAAGCAACAGTGGTTACTCTGTAAATAAGTACAACGTCAGCGTGGAGGCAACACTGGTTACTCTGTAAGTACAACGTCAGCGTGGAGGCAACAGTGGTTACTCTGTAAGTACAACGTCAGCGTGGAGGCAACAGTGGTTGGTTTAAACAAAAATTTATTCGAGATGAAATAAACATACAAAAAATCATTGTGCTCATCAACAAGCTATAGCTGATAGGCGATGAGCTCATGCGGTTGGAAAAAGACACAATGTATGGCGGACGAACAATTTCACTTCGCAATCAATAAATGAGACGTAACAAAAAAAATAAAAAATAAAAATAACAACAATAAAAACAAAAAACAAGAGGAAAAAAAATAAAATAAACAACAATAACAAAACACAAAGATATGAACAGTCACTAGAAAACAGTCAAAACAAATTGTAGTTGAAAAAACAAAACAGTGTTAGGTAGACAGATAGATTGGCTGGTGGCCTAAATAAATACTAGCGAGAGAGAAATGGCGTAAGGAGACAGTGGGGGTGGGGAGACGGAAAGGGAAAGATGGTTTAGTCATTTTTCTACAGTAGCATAATTATTATTTTTTGACAAAGTTCAAAGGTATGTGCAGGCAGTCGGTCATTTGTATAATTAAAACATATAATCACGTATACAGAAGGCGTTAATACTTGGATTTATAATGTCCCTTAACTGTACTATGTTAACAGGACAAATCACATGTGCACAAAAAGTCAGTATATACGGTAAAAAACACACCAAAGAAACAAAAACAAAAAACAAAAACAAAACAAAATCATATTACAGGTCAACTACCTGCTAGCTTACAGTTCTGATTTTAAAGTCGTTTAGATAGCTTAATGAATTCATGGACAGTTAGGATATGTGTTTGTTTTCTGGAAGTCGCAGGTCTAAGCTACCGTACGGTAGTGTTCTAATATTGGTTTGGTTGCTAGGGAGGGTAAGTATTGTTCTTGCACGGATGTTAATGTAGTTAGGACAATGCTCGGCCGTTTCTCTAGAATAACCACAAGAACATTTTGGGTCGGTACTTAAATGGCGGTTAATTGAGTAGGTCATTGTTAAGGTTACTCATTTCTAGGCGAAGGCGACAGTGAATGACTTGTGCATTTATTTCTCCAAAGTAGTAATAGGCTGGAACTTTACTGTCGGACAAGGACAATGATCGTTTAAAAACACTTAAAGATGTACTTTGTTGAACGCTAATGGGGAGAGAATTCCACTCTGCTGTGGTAGATGGAATGAAGGAGTTTCGATAAAGTTCAGTTTTGCATGTAGTCACGTCTCTTTCTAATGGTCTGCGTCTGTGGTACGGATTAATGTGGGCGACTAAAGGGGGTAAGAGGTCACTTATATATTGGGGACATAGACCTAGTATCATTTTGTGGAACATCAAGAGTTTATGCCGTTTCCTTCTTTCCTTTAATGTGCAGAATCCGGATTCTTTGTAAAGTTTCTGGTGGCTAGTTCCGCGTTTCTGGTGGCTAGTTCCTATAATGATTCTTATGGCTTCTAGGTGCAGGTTTTCTAGCATTTTTGATTGAGTGTCGGTGCAGTTATCCCAGACAATATCAGCGTAATCAAAAAGTTGGAGGATGGACGATTTATACATAGTTTCTAACGCGTTTCTGCTTATTTTGTACTTATAAGACCGAAGACAGGAAATTAACATACTTGTTTTGTTTATAACAGACCTAATGTGTTCATCCCATCTGCAGTTGTTTTGTAAGATTATTCCTAAGTGTTTGTGAGATAGTGTTTCTTTCAGAGTTGTGCTGCCAAAAGTGAGTTGTTGATTTTGATTCTGACCTCTAGTAAAGTTTAATTGTTCAGTTTTTTCTTCGTTAAATCTAACTTTCCATTTTTTGGCCCATTCATTAATTTGTTCTAAGTCATGGTTCAGTATTTCGGCACGCGAGTAGGGGTTGTTTAGTGCCAAGGACAAACTAGTGTCGTCTGCAAATAACTTGAACACAGACTCAATATTGTTAACAATGTCATTAATATAAATCAAGAACAGAAGTGGTCCAAGCACAGAGCCTTGTGGGACTCCTGATGAAACACTCTTAAAATAGGACTTCTCCAGTGGTTACTCTGTAAGTAAGTACAACGTCAGCGTGGAGGCAACACTGGTTACCCCGTAAGTAAGTACAACGTCAGCGTGGAGGCAACACTGGTTACTCTGTAAGTAAGTACAACGTCAGCGTGGAGGCAACAATGGTTACTCTGTAAGTAAGTACAACGGGAGCATGGAGTCAACAATGGTTACTCTGTAAGCAGGTGCGGCTCAGTTGGGCGTGGAGGCACATTCTGTAAGTAAGTACAACGTCAGCGTGGAGGCAACATTTAAAGTTATTCTGCAAGTAAGTACAACGTCAGCGTGGAGGCAACATTTAAAGTTATTCTGTAAGTAAGTACAACGTCAGCGTGGAGGCAACATTTAAAGTTATTCTGTAAGTAAGTACAACGTCAGCGTGGAGGCAACCGTGACTATTCTGTAAGCAAGTACGGTTTGAGTGCAGTGTAATTTCCCGTAATGGGATGAATTAATGTATTCTGTATTCTAGCAACCCCTATCCTCTTCCTCCCCTCCCCACTCCCCTCTCCCCCCCCTTCCCCCTCTCCCCCAAACCCACCCAGAATTAGTGCTAGCGGAGTAGCTCAGTAGGCAAGTGGTCAGTGACGGACGACGCGTTATCGCCCCTTTATCACCATGTATCCGGTTTCGTGCCGCGTGGGAGTGCTGATTATCGGGAGGGTGGTCCAGTGATTACCTCCCTTGCCACCTCCCTCATCCTGCCAATCAGCAGATCGTCTGTGAGTCTGCAGAGAGCGGGGTTGGAACAGGCCCTCCACCGTCCTTGCTGCCTGTCCCTGCTACTGTCTGTATTGCACACCAGTGTAGCGGTGTTTTGGTTTTAACAAAGGTGTTTTTTTCTTCTTCTTTTTCATTTTTTTCATTTGTAACAATGCATTAACAACAGAACTGTTGGGCCGTGTAACAAGCAAAATTACTTTAAATATATTACTAGTACGGCCCGAATCTTACATAAATGACGTCACAAACATCAATTTGATCGACAACAAGGCGAACATTAAAGGAACTTGTAATAAAGATGATATTAATATGGCGGTGTTTCCTGGAGCGCTGAGAAGCTCGAGACACTACCTAGTGCGGGCACAAAGCCAAGGACATCACGCCATCGATCGCCTGGAGCAGAGAGGCGTGGAGAGAGGAAGCGCTAGACGATCTTCTTTGAAAGGACGAGAGAGGGCCAGCGTCAGTCAGACGAACATTGGAACCGTTTCAAAGGCGACGTTGGGGAAGCTTGTG
This sequence comes from Alviniconcha strummeri, assembly GCA_963584105.1. NCBI lineage: Eukaryota > Metazoa > Mollusca > Gastropoda > Provannidae > Alviniconcha > Alviniconcha strummeri. The sequence goes on along the minus strand of OY757546.1, from coordinate 24,846,256 downwards.
AGAGACGGTGTGGGGCGCATACATTACGGGCTTTTCCGAGCGCGTAGATACCATCTTGAACCGAACTGAACTGTATTGCACACCACATACTGGTGCTGTGCACGCAGGTAATGTCTCAAGTTCCTCATCACAGCTTCAGAATGTCTTAGTAGGAAGGAATAAAAACTGATTTATTCAGAAAGAAAAATGTCATTCCTTGTTAACAGCACATATCCTCCGGTGTACCACTGGTGGAATTTATGTACCTTGTATTAATCATATGCCAGGTGAGTTACCGTAGATGACTCAGGTCTTTGTTGTTGTGTTTGTGTAACGCCTGTCGAGAGCTAATTAACTCCCTTGTCTGTTGATTCTGCACGAGCGCTATGGGCCTCGTTCTGTTTCAGATTAGCACACGTCAGAGTTTATATTTGATGATAGATCCCAACAACAACTTTTTTTTTCTTTTTTTTTAATGGAATGGACTGCGAAGATAGAAATTAGAAAGACAGAATTCTCGGCAGCAGACGAAGCAAGAAAATTAAGCTGCATTCTGAGCTGCTTCAGGCATAGTGGAGGGAACCTCCAGAATGATAATTCTGGATTCTCAGCGTACGGGACCTTCGTTTCTGCGTGCACCGTGCTCAACAGAGGGGGTGGGGAGGGAGGAGGGGGTTAGATCCGAAAGAGACGATGGAAATCCGCCTCCTTTATACTAACAAGCAATGAGAACGACAACGCAGAAGACGACGACTTCAGCAACGGCAAGCCAGCATCCTGAGAAAGCAGGTGAAGAAACCTGGCCATTGCAAGCAAGACGGAAAGTCGTCATCTGTGTTTGGACGGAGCGGGGGTATCACAACACGCGCCCTCAAAGTTTACATTGGGTTTCATAACAAGCGTGGGATATCTCCACGTGTTTCGTAACACGCTACGTGCGATAGAATCACATGTTTTGCGCAAGGAAGCGCAGTGATGATTTGACAGACACGGTGATGGTTCGACAGACATTTTTCCCTTGCGGCAGGAATCACGGCTGACTGATCATGCGTGGCATCTGCACCCCGACTGCACTCAGTTCCACTGACGTCGACAAGGAGTCATCTTGGGATCCGGTACAGCTCATGGGGTGGTTGGCGCGTTGTGGTTGAGGTTGTACCCCACGTTGTCGCCCGCTGCTGATGGCAGGGAGTGCTTGGATAGTTGATTTTTTTAATTTAAAAATAAATAAATCATTAACATGTATCCATCCATTACAATATAATTTCTTTCTCTCTCTCCTCCACCCCCCCCCCCCTCCCTCTCTCTCTCTCTCATTCATATATCTAAGGTAAAGTACGAAGAAGAAAAACAAAACAAAAAACACAACAACAAAAACAAAAAACACGCACATACAAAAACAGGAAGAAAAAAAAAGAAAAAAAAAAAAAAAAAAAAAAAAAGGACCATGGCAATGAGTACAATTTACAAGATTATTAACGTCATTAACAACCTCGTCTAGATTTGTATCAGCTTTTTGTAATGCAACCATTCGGCTGCTATCTTGTCATATGACATCGTTAATGTCGCATTATATTTGTCTACATCAAATGTATTTTTTTAATATTGTTTGAACAGGTGCAGTTGAAGTATATTCTTGTTGATCTTACAAGTATAAATATAGAACTTTGCAAGCAAAATTATCAAATCAAAGGTGCTGTCTGATTTAATTTGGCTGTCGTGACCAAAAAGTACAACATTTTCATTAAGCGTTACTGTCCTCGCATTTGAGCTCCCGGTATTAAGTGTAGTCTGGAACTGTTCCCAAAAAGACTTTATGTACACACATCTCCAAAAAATGTGATTAATAGAGTCTCTTTCCAGTCTACAAAAAGAACAGTTAATGTCATTTTCAATACCCATGTGCATTAAAACAATATTGGCAGCTAATATCCTATGTACAAGTCTTATCTGGAACCATTTTAGTTTTATCTCTTGGATGTTTTGCATTTTCTTAAAGTTTCTGCTCCAGTCAATGTCTGTATTCAATCTTGCTTCCCATTTTTCACAGCACTTAGGTTTATCTTTACCCTGTGTAAGCATTTCATAATACAGGCGTGAGCCTTTTTGTTGACTGTAAATAATCTTAAGCGTCTTTGTCAAATCGGTTGAACTGTTACTCTCAACTGTTAGTCCCGTTTTACGTATGTAGCTTTTAATAGCATGTACACATCCAATATATGTAATGTAATCCGTATTAATCCTGTATATTTCTTTAAACCTTTTAAATAGCATAAACATACCATTTTCATTCAGAGTGTTTTTGATAAAACATACACCTTTGTCTATCCACCTTTTATAAAAAACAGTTTTGTTTCCAACCAGAATATTGTCGTTGCAGAAAATAGGATCTGCGACTAGTTCTTCTGAGTTCTCTAGCTGCACGTATTTACCAAATTCTCTATATGCTTTAAATACATGAATCCAAAACATATTAAAATTCTTTTCTGAGTAGGGAGGCTTGATCCCAATTGTTCAAGCAGTAACACTCTCGGGTAAGTTGATGTAATTATACCTTTCCACTTGTGATCACTTGTTTTTAGTTTTCGTATCCAACTTAGCTTCAGCGCATTAATATAATGTCTAATATTTGGTATGCCAAGTCCTCCCTTTGCAATAGTTTTGACGGTTACTTTCCTACTTATCCTGTCTTGTTTTCTATTCCATACGAACTGAAACACGGTCTTCTGCAACGCGTCCACCAGACTGTCTGGTGGATTTGGCAATAAAATCCATAGGTGGATAAATTTAGACAAAATCAGCGACTTCAGAACAGCTACTCTACCGAGTGGTGTTATTTGTCTTTTTAACCATACTTTGTACAATGCTTTTATTTCTAAAAAATTCTCGCGAAAGTTGAGTAGCTCACATTCTTTTAAATTATTAGTAAACCAAATACCAAGTATTTTAAATTTAGGTGGGTTCCAATCCATATGCAAATTTGGCATATATTTAATGGGTGAATATCTTTTATTACCAAGCCATATAGCACTAGTCTTCCCCGCGTTCAAGAAGAGACCTGACTTGTTCCCAAATGTATTAATAATCTTAACTGTTTCCTCAAATGAGTTCTTGTCACCTTCTAACATAATTTCAGTATCATCAGCATATTGCGAGATTTTGTACTCAGTTTCTCCTATTAAAATACCTTTAATATTCTTATTTTGCCGTATCATAGTAGTAAGTATTTCTACGCATAATATAAATAAATATGGTGATATTGGGTCCCCCTGTCTACATCCCCTCTGAATTGAAAACCATTCTGATAATTGTCCATTAACCACGACAGATGACTTTATATGTCTATAAAATGTGAATATCCACTGGCTATTATCGGGCCCAAATCCAAACGCATGTAAAACTTTAAACATAAATCTCCAATCCACTGAATCGAAGGCTTTTTCAAAGTCTAAGCACAAGAGTAGCCCAGGCATGTTTTCTTTGTTCAAGTAACTGATTAAATCGTATATCAGTCGAATATTATCTCCTATATATCTATTGGCCATAAACCCAGTTTGGTCTTCACTGATCAAAGAGGGCAGGACACGTTTTAAGCGATTAGCAATACAAGTGGATCCTATTTTGTAAACAACATTAAGGAGAGAAATTGGCCTCCAGTTTTTTATGAGGTCTTTTGATTTGATCCATTTTGGTATGCATATTATTATTCCTTCTTTCTGCGTTGATGATAATTCACCTTTTCTAAACCCATTATTTAATGATTTAACAACGAATGCACCCAGCTGTCGCCAAAAAAACCCTTAAAGAATTCAACAGTAAAACCATCAGAGCCTGGGCTTTTATTGTTTTTCATGTTCTTGAGTGCAACGCTTGTTTCATCTAAAGTAATTTCCCCTTCGAGTGAGGTCTTTTCTTGCACTGTCAATGTTGGTATATCCTCAACCATGTCTAATATTTCACAATCTTCTAATTGTCTGTCAGAATATAATCTTTCATAAAACATTTTGACTTCCTTTATAATGTCCTTAGTTTCATATATTTGCTCACCATTGTTTAAAGTAAGCCTAATCATTTGTTTACTAACGTAATTACGTTTTTCAAGTGCACAAAAATATTTTGTTATTTTTTCTCCTTCGGCGACCCATCTCGCTCTCGATCGAAGCAGAACTCCCTCCATCTTTTTCTCTCTAAGTGCAATTAGATCCTGTTTATAAGATTCTAGTTTCCCTTTCTCATCTTCTGTCAATTTAATTTTAGTTTCTAAGCTCTGGATATTGTTCTGCAAATCCCTTTCCTTTTCCTGATCCACACGTTTTTTCATTGTAGCATACGAGATTGTCTTTGATCTAATTTTCATAAGTAGTACGTCTAAAAATAGCTGATCGAAAATTACAAATTGAATGTCACATTTTGGGATAAAAGGAAGTTGTTCCCGAGAATAGGGTAGAGCTGCATATTCTTCAATCACGGTTCTTACAACATCCTTTATTTCGTTTGCAAACAGCTTATCTTTTAA
>OY757546.1:24834261-24836761 GCA_963584105.1 Alviniconcha strummeri | reverse complement strand
ACTCAAGCCGTGCACTCGTATTCCTATCAATGATAACAAATATCACGCCAGAGGTCCGGAGTGACTGCAGCTGACACTTTCATTTAAACCAGAAAATGTTTGTTCCACTCCATATTGCTGCCATAGGCGGGCGATAACCTCTGCTCTTTTGTTTTATCACAGCGAGAGTTGTCTGCTCTTTGTCTTATCAACTGACTTTTTGGGTCTCTCTCTCTCTCTCTCTCTCTCTCTCTCTCTCTCTCTCTCTCTCTCCCTCTCTCTCTCTCTCTCTCTCTCTCTCTCTCTCTCTCTCTTTCTCGGGGGGAAAGGGGGGGGGGGGAAGGTAAATGAAGGTGACGCACACCTGCTATGGAACTGCCCCACGCCATCACCGGCACCCGGTCTCATGTGTAGAGCATATATAACAGAAAGGAAACAAATCGAGCCTGTAGCCTACACACGATAATGCCTTCAATCCTGGCCATTGCCAAGTAGGGCACAGGTACGACATACAGATAATGCATGTATTTGGCTGACCTGTGTAAAAGTTCAGAAACATGTCTGACTGACCTGTGTAATGCAGAAACACGTATCTGACTGACCTGTGTAATTCAGAAACATGTATCTGACTGACCTATGTAATACAGAAACGTGTGTGTGACTGACCTACGTAATACAGAAAACATGTATCTGACTGACCTATGTAATACAGAAAACATGTATCTGACTGACCTATGTAATACAGACACGTGTGTGTGACTGACCTACAGACACATATATCTGACTGACATATGTAATACAGAAACATATATCTGACTGACCTATGTAATGCAGAAACATGTATCTGACTGACCTATGTAATACAGAAACGTGTGTGTGACTGACCTACAGAAACATATATCTGACTGACCTATATAATGCAGAAAACATGTATCTGACTGACCTATGTAATACAGAAACGTGTGTGTGACTGACCTATGTAATACAGAAACATATATCTGACTGACCTATGTAATGCAGAAAACATGTATCGGACTGACCTATGTAATACAGAAGCATGTATCTGACTGACCTATAAATGCATAAACTTGTATCTGCCTAACTTATGTAATGATTATAGAAAACATGTATTTGACTGACCAGATAATAATTACTGAAAACTGCAAATGGAACCTACAGAACAGAAGCGCTGAAGCTACTATGCATCCATGTTTGTGTTGACATTGATAGAGACATGTGCACAGTGAGAGGGTTACAGACAGAGACAGACAGACAGACAGACAGACAGACAGAGACAGAGAGAGGTTGCACATTTGCGATACAGCTGGTGTTGTATAGACACTGATTAAAAACAAAACTTTAAAAAAATAAGGGTGGCGGGTGGATGGCGAGATTTAAATTCTCACGGTTTGCTGGTGTGAGAGTCTGGAGTGCTTATAGCTGTCATTTGCCTCGACTCCAGCATGTCCAGGCAGCGCGGGACCCGAAGCCGAGGACTAGCTCAGTGACAGCCGTACATCCACGTGGATGCTGAACACTGTGACACTTAAACCAGTCTGGTACAGATGGTGCTTGTGGTACATCGTACTGCCCTGGACATGCCGGAGTGAAGGGAAACCACCGAGCAGACAGACTGGCGAGCAAAGCGACCCTCGCACGTGGCTTGCTTCTCGGAAGATCTGAAGTGTTGAGAAACTTGAGGACACTACCTGCGGCACAAAGCCAAGGACAGCTAGGACGATAGAGGATCTTCCTTGAAAGGACGAGAGAGGGCCATCGTGAATCAGACGAACACTGGAACCGTTTCAAAGGCGACGTTGGGGAAACTTCTGAGAGAAGGGGTGGAGCGTATATGGGCTTTTTCGAGCGCATGGATACCATCTTGAACTGAACTGGTGCTTAACGTCCACAGAAACCATAAGGTTTACTAGGGACGGGGAGAAGAGGGAAACGGGGTATGGAGGTGGGGGGGAGGGGGGGGGGCAAAGGGAGATTAGCCAGTCTTGGCTTCCCATTCCACTTGTCACTTGGTGTACTCGGCAAGCTCCTTGAATCTGTGAGTGTGATTGCATAAGTGGTCCCGACTGTCACCTCACTGTCGAGGCAGTTCTACGCACAGAGTGCTGATGGTGACGTAGAGCTTCATGCCCTCGGATGTCGGTTGACATAATTATTAGGGACAAACTGTGACCAGTGCCTAAGCACGGTTCAGTGTTGCTTACGTCCACAGAAACCGTAAGGCTCATTATGACGGAAAGCCCAGGACGGCCACCTCGACTTTCACACAGCTCCTGAACTCTGACGGAATGGTGGGTGAATGTTTCCATTTAAGGCATTGTCACTTACCGACATTCAGCCAATCGCAGCCATGTACGCATTAGGAGACTCATGCAAGCCCAAACCAGGTGGTGGGGCCAGTTCGACAAGCTAGGAGAGGTCGCTGAGTTTCCAATTCGCGTCAGTCGTCAAGTTGCTCATAAAAGGAGAGTGGTGAAACTCGCCCTGACGGTCCCTGTGTTTT
>OY757546.1:24768571-24834061 GCA_963584105.1 Alviniconcha strummeri | reverse complement strand
GTGTATGTGTGCGTCTGTGTGTCTGGTGGGTGGCGGGGGGGGGGGTTGTACAGAGAAGCAGGAATGGTAGGAGGATGTCTAATTGGTGAACTGTGACTCGTAAAGATGTTGCACAGACCCCTTCGTCTGTTGCTGCAAATCAAGCGTGTTATAACTTCACATCCTCCGGCGGCAGCCGGCAGCCTCTGTCTTCCAGTGCTGGGATGAGTGCTGCTCACTCTGACAGAGCCCATAATGTTTCGCAACTCTTTGTATGCTTTTTGAAGAGTAACTGTTACTGTGTGCGCAGTCTTCCTCTTCTCATCTACTGCTTCTAATACTACTGCCGCTACCATTCCCATCTCCTGCTTTTAATACTACTGCCGCTACCATGCTCATCTACTGCTTTGAATACTACTGCCGCTACTATTCTCATCTACTGCTTTGAATACTACTGCCGCTACTATTCTCATCTCCTGCTTCTAATACTACTGCCGCTACCATTCCCATCTCCTGCTTCTAATACTACTGCCGCTACCATTCCCATCTCCTGCTTTTAATACTACTGCCGCTACCATTCCCATCTCCTGCTTTTAATACTACTGTCGCTACCATGCTCATAGTACTGCCGCTACCATTGTCATCTACTGCTTTGAATACTACTGCCGCTACTATTCTCATCTACTGCTTTGAATACTACTGCCGCTACTATTCTCATCTACTGCTTTGAATACTACTGCCGCTACTATTCTCATCTACTGCTTTGAATACTACTGCCGCTACTATTCTCATCTACTGCTTTGAATACTACTGCCGCTACTATTCTCATCTACTGCTTTGAATACTACTGCCGCTACTATTCTCATCTACCGCTTTGAATACTACTGCCGCTACTATTCTCATCTACTGCTTTTAATACTACTGCCGCTACTATTCTCATCTACTGCTTTGAATACTACTGCCGCTACTATTCTCATCTACCGCTTTGAATACTACTGCCGCTACCATTCTAATCTACCGCTTTTAATACTACTGCCGCTACCATTCCCATCTACTGCTTTTAATACTACTGCCGCTACCATCCTCATCTACTGCTTTTAATACTACTGCCGCTGCCATTTTCATCTACTGCTTTTAATACTACTGCCGCTACCATCCTCATCTACTGCTGTGAATACTACTGCCGCTACTATCCTCATCTACTGCTTTTAATACTACTGCCGCTGCCATTTTCATCTACTGCTTTTAATACTACTGCCGCTACCATCCTCATCTACTGCTTTTAATACTACTGCCGCTGCCATTTTCATCTACTGCTTTTAATACTATACTACTGCCGCTACCATTTCCATCAACTGCTTTTAATACTACTGCCGCTATCATTGTCATCTACTGCTTTTAATACTACTGCCGCTACGATTTTCATCTACTGCTGTGAATACTACTGCCACTGCCATTCTCATCTACTGCTTTTAATACTACTGCCGCTACCACCTTCTCTTCCTCTTCCTCTTCCTCCTCCTCTTCCTCCTCCTCTTGCTTTTATCCTCTTCTTCTTCTTTCCTGCCCGCGAAACTGCAGAAACGACACAGAGACAGAGACCTCGAACTCGAGAACTTTATTTTCCAAGGTTTGTAGTTTAGGTTCATTTAGATTTGTCTAACAACTAGTCCTTGCTAAACTACTGATTAAGAGAAAAACGGAGAGAGAAAACAAAAGATAAACTTTGCAGATTCGATTAATGTTTAAACAGGGTAAACGAGAGAGAGAGAGCAAAAAGAAAAAAAGAAAAAAGACTGAACAAGATGCGCAATTCCCATGGATAGCAGGAAAAACCGTACCACTTTCACAAGGCAGAAAAACAAACAGAGTGATTGCATCGAGAGAGAGAGAGAGAGAGAGAGAGAGAGAGAGAGAGAGAGAGAGAGAGAGAGAGAGACAGAGACAGAGACAGAGAGAGAGAGAGAGATCCAGTTGCATTCAGGTCAGTCCATTCATACAGCGGAATCAACACACAAGGGAGTTAATTAGCGCACGAACTACGTAACAGAAGTACAAAAACAAAGACCTGAGTCGCCTACGGTAACTCTCACCTGGCATGCGTGTAAACACAAGGTACATAAACTCCACCAGAGGTAATTCCTGTATTTTCATTTTTTCATTCATATATTTTTGAAAAATACATATTTTCGTTCATAGAGCGGACAGAACGCTCTATGATCCATTGCATCGGTCACACACACAAAAAGATACAGAAGTAAAGCATCTACCGGAGTCAGCTCAAAAAGACACACTATTAACACTCAGATTGTTTGGGGTCAAAATCACTGACTGAAACAGCTAGCTTCCACTCTTCCCCTGAAACAGTAGGAGCACTCTGACCCTAATAATTATGTACCAGAAAGGCGCGCTGAGTCCTTCTGCTGGCTTCTCGCAGCAGCTGTTCCCGTTTGGTCAGTCATTAGCGAGTGCCCGGGAAAGACAACACGGGTGGTGAGATGAAAGGGGTGTCCGGTGGCCGGGCGGTTAAAGCGGCTATCTCTCCCTAAATTGTATAGGCCCCACAACAAACAGCAAAGAGGTCGCGGTATGCGACAGGCGAATGAGGACATAGGCGATGTTTTGTCCGATTCCTTCCCCCCAATCTTTTCACGTGAAACCCTCAAAAATCTGAAACAAGAATGACTGCTAGCGTTCGTTCTTCCAAGCACTGGACAGGAAAACAACATAACTCAACCGAAAACAGAAAAGTGGTTTAGCTTTTCATCTCATTGTTCATCGTTTTTGGCCGTGTAGCCGTTAAGTGTCGTTTTGTAGCCTGGCAAAGGGGATTACCCCGAAAATTTGCTGGTTTTGTCTTGTCCTAATTAATATCGTTCTTTTGAACCTTTTATGCGTTTGGATCGCATGAAACCCCTTTTCGAAATTTGATAGAAAATCAGTGGAAAATCACTGGAAATTCTGATTTTCTCTTCTACCATTATTTTGGGAAAACCTGTTTTATGAAACTTAGTTTGTTCAGTACGAGAAATCTTCGCAAATGCTTTGTGACGCTCAGAGCTGCAAGATGTTTGAAAAGCAGGAAGCCCTCGTGAAACTGGTCCTTACGATCCGGACTTCCACCGCAGTTCCTCAACCACTGAAGTAATATTCAGTTCACCCCAGCTGAGATGAAAGGTTTCAAATGTGAACCAGATGCTGGGACCATGTCCATATCAATCTACCACCGCCGTCTGGTTAGTGTTATTAGGTAATAGTGACCTGGGCAACACAGGGTACTATTTCAGCTTCTATTGCTTACAAGTAACAGCGTTCGCTTTGAAGTACCATAAGCAAAACAAAACAACGTGATGAGCTGATCGTAAAAGCACGAACATGAGGCGGAAATGACGGTGTTTTTATTGCTAAAAAAGAAAAGTCTCCTGGCAAAAACACGAACACGTGTTTTCGTTTTGACTTCATTTCATCCTCAGAAACAAAAACATTGATTCAGATGTTGCCAGAAATGAAGAGCCTGTAAGGGGCGGGCTACTTCAGGAGTGATACGATGCTAAAGTGCTGTCGTCGTAACATAGAAATTAATAGTAATAGAGACTATTCTAAGCACACACACACACACACACACACACACACACACACACACACACACACACACACACACATGCGCGCGCGCAAGCAAGCACGCACGCACGCACACACACACACACACACACACACACACACACACACACACACACACACACACGCACGCACGCACGCACGCACGCACGCACGCACGCACGCACGCACGCACGGTCCCATGTCAGGATTACCTTCAGCTGTAGTAATCTTCATGACTTGACACACCCTGTTAGTGAAATCCTGAAGTCAGTGCACAACCTGAGATGAGATCGAGGATTAAGACATTTACTGTGAAGATTTTGATTGTTTCTGTCTGTCTTTTCCTTGGTCGGTCAACTGATGTTGGTTCCCCATCTTTTGTTGCAGCAGACCACCGCTCCCCGCCTCCCCCGCCACCTCCACCACCACCGCCACCACCACCAGCGACCGCAACAACCATCCCCCTGGCCGACCCTGAGGTGCAGGACAAGTCCAGCCTCTCCGATGGAGACAGCGACAGCGGATGCTCCACCCAGAACGAGGCTCGCAGCCAACTTCCGCCGGAAGTGGAGTACGGCTGGGCCGAGTGTCACGCCCACTTCTCTCTCCTCTACGATCTCATGACGCAGGGAGGTCGCAAGGTGCCCGGCAAGGAGGGCGAGCAGCAACCCGAGCCATACGCGGGCAAAGAGGCGACTGAACACGCCCCGCACGACTACAGCCAGGGGCCGACGCGTGAGGTGGTGGTGCAGGAGCCTCCGGTGTTGTACGAGCTGATGACGGAAAGCCCTCGCAAAGCCTCGGGCAGGGATGTGCCTGACCACGCCATGGAGGTGGAGGTGTCCATGCAGCAGTACCCCCCCTCCCCATCCTCAGCAGTATCAGCAAGCTCAGCAGCAGCAGCAGCAGCAGCTACCTCACCAGCAGCAGTACCATCACCAGCAACAGCAGCAGCAGCAGCAGCAGCAGCAGCAGCAACAGGCATCAACTCGACCTCAATACGACGACCACCGGCTGGCCACGCTGCAGGAAGTGGCCTACGACAGAGGTCACGTCAACGTCAGCGGACCCCGTCCCGCGATACGAACCCAGGAGGTCCCTCAACGACCTCCTCTTCGCCGCCGGCCTGCCCCCGGTGTCTCCCCCCTCCCCGCCCCCTCTGTCCCCTTCCGACTCCATCCCGCTTCCCGGTGAGGACGCGCACGCGTGCGAGGAGTGCGGCAAGCGCTACAGCACCTCGTCCAACCTGGCCCGGCATCGCCAGACCCACCGCTCCCACGGTGACAAGAAGGCCCGCAAGTGCCCGCACTGCGAGAAGGTCTACGTGTCCATGCCCGCGTTCAGCATGCACGTGCGCACCCACAACCAAGGCTGCGCCTGCCCGCACTGCGGCAAGCGCTTCTCCAGGCCCTGGCTGCTGCAAGGGCACATCCGCACGCACACCGGAGAGAAGCCGTTCGCCTGCCCGCAGTGCGGCAAGAGCTTCGCCGACAAGTCCAACCTGCGGGCCCACATCCAGACCCACAGCTCCGAGAAGCCGTACGTGTGCGGCCGCTGCGGGAAGGCCTTCGCCCTCAAGTCCTACCTGTACAAGCACGAGGAGTCGTCATGCATGAGAGGCGAGAGGTTCAGGCCGCTCAGGAGGCAGGTGTCCGCTGAATGCTAGTCGCCTCATCCGCAGACAGCACCTCAGTCCTGGCTTCGCCACGGACGTTCGGGGCGTGCTGTCAACGCCTAGCGGTGACTTTCACACCTGTTGTGTGCTGGCTGCAGATTGGATCAGGATTAGAACTGGATTATGCTGCATCAGCAAAGGCTGTAGGAAGAGTCTAGTGCTCCACAAAGAATGTGTGGCACTAGCAACATGCTGACGGCCGCGGAACGAAACTAGTCTGGACCGGTTGGGTGCCGGCGAAGAACGTACTCGCTACGCACGACCTGCTTAAAGGACGGCTGATGGACGCAGTGTGGGCGGCGGAAACTGAAATGTCTTTGACGGACTGACTCAAGGACACAGGTTGGCTAGACCGCGCTGAGTTAGCCGAGGCTTTGCTGAGGGGACTACTACTGTGTGAGGGTGACTGTCTCGCTTCGTGCCATGCTGTGTGTGGATTTTGAAGGCAGAAGCCCGTAGTATCACTTCGCTGACAAAACTGGAGACAAACAGACCACAGCCCTCGGAACCAGCGCTGCCCAGTACACCTGATGTCCGAGTTCGCTTCGCGACCTTTTTAAAAAAAAAAAAATTAATTTTTTTTTTTTATCGTTGTTGACTGAAGTCAACATTCCTCAGTACCGAGGTCTCCAGGCGAGCAGGATTTAGGAGAAGCTAGTGGCAGCTTAAGTCAGCATGCAGCATGGCTTTAGCTATGAGACGCTGTGTGTCGCGCGTGCTCTTAAATTATCGCTTTCTGGGTGCATTTGCAATAGAAGGATAGCTTCCCAAAGCATACATTTTTCTGCTTCGTTTGTTGATCTAAGACAGACTGTCTTCGCCGACTCGTACTTCGGTAGAAAACTCGTTTCGCTGGAACTATTTCAGAAATTTTATCACCCGAGAATCTCCTGCTGTATCAGTTTGATACTAAATTTTCTTGTGCACGTGTGTGTGTGTGTGTGTGTGTGTGTGTGTGTGTGTGTGTGTGTGTGTGTGTGTGTGTGTGTGTGTGTGTGTGTGTGTGTGTGTGACTGACCCTCTGAACTCAGTATTGAGGCGCAATAAGAACTCATCTGTTTCACGAAAATGTAGTTTATTTATTAATTTAACAGTTTTCAGAGTATTATAACGTATGACACTTCTTTACTGTCAACGTTGGTGATTTTTACAAAACTTTTTTTCCTTTTTTTTAAGCATCGGAATATATGCGTGTTAACATTATTTATACATATTTATTTTCTTTTTTATGCACTACTGCAGTTGTGTCAATTAGGAATTACTTATTATGATTTCCGCTACGACCAACTGAAAACCAAGCACGTCGGTCTTCAGAGAACTTGTGACGTCATTACCCTTTTGTACTTAAAACAGTGACGTCATCAAAGCAGCTCCGAAGCGAGTTGAACATTGATGGTGTACCTTTCAGATCGTGGCAACTTTGATCAACGACAGCTGCAGTGGAACAGAATGATAAAGTGGACAATGACGTCACTGGACCTTGCACGCAGTTAACTAATGACGTCACTTTGACACTGGGGCAGGCTGCAGAACGGAGTGTTTTCTTGTTGAGGTGCGGCCGCCTGGCATACGCCGTCCGTGTTGCTGCCAGTGCAACGTTTGGTGGCTGGTTTGTTAGCCGCAGAAAGTTTGGCTGTGGGTCGTCGACGGCATTGTTATTTTGGTTTCAAGAACTCATCCCCAGCCCCTCCCCTTCCCCCCGTCCTCCCGCCCCCCACCTCCCCAAACTTGCATCCCGTTCTATGTACATCAACGTGTTTGCTGTGTAGTGGAGTGTTGTCATTTTGTGAGTCATGTTATTTGTTCCTTTGATTTCCTGCATAAAGCACACACATTACCCCCCCCCCCCCCTCTCTCTCTCTCTCCTCTCTCTCTCTCTCTCTCTCTCTCTCTCTCTCTCTCTCTCTCTCTCTCTCTCTCTCTCTCTCTCTCTCTCTCTCTCTCTCTCTCTTAGCAAAGTCAGAATGCTGAACAGCTTATTGAATTACCTAAATAAAGGTATTTGTTGTTTATGATTTCCTACATCTCTCTCTCTCTCTCTCTCTCTCTCTCTCTCTCTCTCTCTCTCTCTCTCTCTCTCTCTCTCTCTCTCTCTCTCTCTCTCTCTCTCTCTCTCTCTCTCCCTCTCTCTCTCTTTATTTATTTGTTCCCTCTCTTTATTTATTCAATTATTTATTTGCACTGGTACAGCATGTGTACCGGGACGCGGTCGTTGCCAGTGAAACAGAAACTTTTGTGTCCAGTTTCAACTTTGACTCACATTTTGAACAGTGTGCATACTTGCAATATAAATTATGTTTTTTATGTGTCGATTTATTTGACTGTGTGAGTTTTGCAAACAAATGTTTTTCACAATTATAACCATAGCTTATGACTGAGGACAAGCAATTGCTAGAGGCTTCGTAGGCCTATCAAGTTGAGGCTTCGTAGGCCTATCAAGTTGAGGCTTCATAGGCCTATCAAGTTGAGGCTTCGTAGGCCTGTCAAGCTGAGGCTTCATAGGCCTATCAAGTTGAGGCTTCGTAGGCCTATCAAGTTGAGGCTTCATAGGCCTATCAAGTTGAGGTTTCGTAGGTCTATCAAGTTGAGGCTTCGTAGGTCTATCAGGTTGGCGACGGTCATTTTGCTTCTGCAAGGGCATGTATGTTGACTACATTCGTCTGCGCCGATTCCAATGGAATTTCACGAAGAAATACACGTACATACTAATGCAACAAAACTGTGGACTGGCAATTTACTTGCAACTCTCTGTCGAACGTAGTCCAGCGCAAGAGCGAATAACGTATTAAACGTTCGCATCATGTAGTTAATACTGTGTGTTTCTGGCAGTAGTGTGTTGATAGCTGCTGTTACAGCTCTGTGTTGTACTTTAAATCGTCGTGCAAACTGCGTTGATGTCTCTACCCCGCCGCCGCCCCCCCCCCCCCTCCCCCCTCCGCCATTGTTAACATAACCAAATCAAAGATATTCTACATCGAGATAGCGCAATCCACGCCCAAACTCCAGCACTGGCACGGAGAGTTACTGTCCTTTGAAACTGGCTGAATAGCTAGCTGCAAAGGCTAATAAATAACAGTCTTCGCTAATGTATGGCAGATCTCTTTACGAGAGCGTATCAATACTAGTGTTTTTGCTTTGAGTGACAAATTCAAAGCGGGACGGGAATGACGTATGGCATAATTATGACGCGTCTTCTTTCCGACGACACTGATTGTCGTTGTTGTTTATTGTTTTGGGGGGAGGGTTTTTGTTTTGTTTTGTTTTTTGTTGTTGCTTTGTTTTGTGTGTGTGTGTGTGTGTGTGTGTGTGTGTGTGTGTGTGTGTGTGTGTGTGTGTGTGTGTGTGTGTGTTTATCTGTGGTTTTTTGTTTGTTTGTTTCTGTGGGGGGGGGGGGGTGTGTGGGAGGGGAGTGCTGGGGGGAGGGGGGTGATGTTCTTGTGAAAACGAAATGGACAGTGGAGCCAGTTCGAATCAAGGGAAATCTCTCTTCACCTTTTCTAGTAGACCGTAAGGGCTGCGCTATCTTGGTCTATTATATCTTTGCTCAAATGAAGGGCTTTTCTTTGGTGTCTCTATTTTTGATACTTACCATTGCGTCAGTGTCTGTATCAATGTTTGTGTTTTATTGCCCATATGTATTCCTGGAGTCGAACAACATCTATTACTCTGAGTAAAATGAATTCCAGTTTTGCCACCAAATGTACTTGCCATTGATTTTAAATCTTTACTGAGCGATAAATAACCACCATGGCGAAATGTATTTTTTGGTTTATTTGGCAGCAGCGTGTCTGACCATTCGGTATTTGTGGACCAAAAAACACTTAATGTTCATTGTCGTTCATTCAATCATTCATCCATTTCAAAGTTCTCTTCACTTCATAATCGTATTTCTTTACGTACAACCACTGTTTAGTAAATAGCCTTTCGAAAAGGGCCTGTACACTTGTAATAGAAAGAGGAAAAATTAACAAATGAAACTCAACGAAACGCATTTTCACGATTTGCAAAGTTATTTTCTCCAAAACCAGTGATTTGTTGACATACTTTTTCAGCCTTTTCGACTCCCTACCCCTATCCCCCCCCCCCTGTCCCCCAACAAGCACGCACGCACACACACACACACACACACACACACACACACACACACGCACGCACACACGCACGCACGCACGCACGCACACGCACGCACGCACGCACACGCACCCACACACCCACACACACAGACACACCCACACACACACACACACTTCAGCTAGGCCTGAAAGGCTCTGGAGACTGTTTCAAATGTTGCACATATTTATAATAATTATGTACCAAATCGCTTTGCACGATGTATCCTGCACAGCACGGGGTTTAGAGAATAGCTCTCGTATTCACTATTGATTTATAGCGTTTGTTCAAAAGAAACAGTATATTCGTGTTTTTCACTACTTGTAAGCGATTAGTTTTTGCCCGATGTGGAAAGCAACATGTTGGCACAACGTTCGTTTTCTGATTTTCGTTCTGTCAGTTAATTGTTGATGCGGTGTTATGTACATTTCGATCAACACGACTTTACAAGCATTGTTATTGATTGTTTTGGGTCCTTTCGTTCGTTACGAAAGTGATTAATTTATCTCAAACAAGGTATACTCTGTACAGCGTTTAATTTATTTTACCCGAATAACTTATTTCAACTAATTTATTGCGATGAGTACACCAACCTCAGCAAAACGTGTTAACAAAATCTATTTATGGAACATAGCGTCAATGTGTTGTATGTACATTATTTAAGTTATTATTACGACAATTAAGGAAAGTTTGTGATCGGCTATGTACCTAGCAATATCTTTTTTTGTGATCCGAATTCAGTCATTTATTTGAAATATTTCTCACTGTTAGGATTAACTTATTGTGTATTTATATAACTTATTTGTTATCGCCTAATTGCGACTGTTTGCCGAAATGCTGCTGCATAATGACTACAAGGCAGGGATAATAGATATTTACTACTGTTGTCATCCGGTAGAAGATATGAGTACTCTTCGTGTCTACATTACTTCACCTTATCGCCGTTGTCTGATTTTCAGTCTCAGTTTTCTCACGGCTCTTTGGCACAGGATTTGCTGGGCCCTAGTAGGCTGTCTCCCTTCATTTCATTTCATTTCATTTTCACTTTGTCTAAAAATCGGACCAAGAACATACTCGTACAGTGTGAACCACGCTTTGTATTTGTCACAATTTTTGTGTGTGCCGTGCGCATGTTTGACACGCCAATATCGTCAGATTTGGCACGTGGTTTTATGTAGCCAATCGTTTTGAATTTATGCTTTTAATTATTTTTTTTAAACGCAATTGCTGTTTGGGAACCAAGCTTCCGGTTTACACAATGTAGCAGTCATGGAGCAGCCGTTTTACGTTTTCAGTTATGACTTTGAACTTGAAATCTAGATGCACATGTCTAATTACGCTTTTACACACAAAACTGCCGATGTGTTTTCTCTATTTGGAGACTAATGATTCTTTTGTTGTTGTTGTTTTTTCGCCTTCATCAACACAGTTTTTAGACTACTCAAGACTCCAAGATAGTTTTGTTGTTGTTGTTTTCTTAACATGTTCGTTAGCCCTTAAATCCAGTTTCGAAATCGAGATTTTGGGGGGCATCCTCCGACAAAAAAACATTTTCCAGAAGTGCAGGAGAAAATGCAGGTGAACAGAAGCAATTGCCAGTTTCAAGCATTTAGGTATTTATATTGACAACTTGCATTTTGTCCAGGTTATGAATTCGATCCTCACGCCCACGATAGTTAAACGATGTTTGTGGGATATTGTATGTAGTACTGTGCTTCTGGAGTACTGAGCTATGTACTTGTGTATAAATATCAAGAACGTTGGAGAAGATCATTAGTATGGCAAAACGAAACATTCGTCTGAGCCACTTAGGCATATTGCCGGCAATTTCGTGTGCCGTCTGATGGCGTTCAACAGACAGGGTACAAGACGGCGTCTACAATTACACCCGACAATTATTAAGGACAAAATCAACTGTAAATGTACCCACAGTCCTACCAGATCATGGCGTCATTCCATTGTACACGGCGTCATGAGTTTGGTGTGTAAATTCACTCTTGGTCTTGTGGGATAGTATGTGTACAAGCTACCAACAGTAGTTTCATTGGTCCATTTCTGGGGAAGGTGGACGGCTATTTGCAGGAAAAACAGTTGAATTATCCGCACTGAGTTACGTACGAAATGCGCAACTACCCAGAAACTGAATAACCTGCAGTGAAAGCGGATTTGCCAAAATAGCCTGCTAGTGTTAAAAGAGAATAAACAGTGAAGGGTAGCTGCCAAAACAGCCTACAATGTTAAAACAGAGTAGTAAAAGCCGAGTTGCCAAAATAACCTACAGTATTAAAATAAAATAAATTCGTATTGGTCAAAATAGCCTGCAGAATTAAAACATGGTATACGCGGAGTTGCCAAAATAGCCTGCAGTATTAAAACGGTAAAAAAAAAGAAAAAAAAAGAAAAAGCGGAGATGCCAAAATAACCCTCAGTATTAAATCAAATTAAAAACTAAGTAGCTAAAATAACCTACAGAACTGAAACAGAGTAAAACAGAGTAAACAGTTGTCAAAAATTAACAGCCTACTGTTTTGAAAGAGAGTAAAGAGGACTTGCCAAAATAGCCTGGGCCTACAATACCGAAACAGAGTAAAGGTGAAGTTGTCAGAATAACCTACAGTACTGAAAAAGAGTAAAGGAGAAGTTGACAGAACAGCCAACACTATTGAAACTGAGTAAAGACGAGGTTGTCAGAATAGCTTACAGAACTGAAATAGAGTAAAGGCGAAGTTGTCAGAATAGCCCACAGTATTGAAACAGACAAAAGACGATGTTGTCAGAATAGCCTACAGTATTGAAATAGAGTAAAGGCGAGGTTGTCAGAATAGCCTACAGTATTGACATATAGAGTAAAGGCGAAATTGTCAGAATAGCCTACAGTATTCAAACAGAGTAAAGGTGTAGTTGTCAGAATAACCTACAGTATTGAAACAAAGTAAAGGCGAAGTTGCCAGAATAGCCTACAATACTGACATAGAGTAAAGGCGAAGTTGTCGGAATATCCTACAGTATTGAAACAGAGTGAAGGCGAAGTTGCCAAAATAGCTTTGAGCATTAAAACAGAGTACTGGCGAAGTTGTCAGAATAGCCTACATCGTATTTACAGAGCTGCCAAAATAGCCTACAGTAGTGAACGAGAGTAAAAGTGCAGCCCCCCCCCCCCTCCCGCCCCCACCCCTCCTCCCCTACAGCATTTAAAAAGAGTAAAGGAGAAGTTGTCAGAATAGCCAACACTAATGAAACAGAGTAAAGACGAGGTTGTCAGAATTGCCTGCATTATTGAAATAGAGTAAAGACGAAGTTGTCAGAATAGCGTACAGTATTGAAACAGAGTAAAGGCGAGGTTGTCACGCCTTTTTTTTTTTCCTCCATTTTTTCATCCGTGGTTCCTTACTTGCTGCATGGACTGCCAGATGACGCATGGATTGCAAAAGAAATCCTTTTGTCTAAACCCGACACGAAGAAAACCCAACAAAGAACTTAAGACATCAGTCACTGATTTGGGGTTTCCTTCTCATAGTAGTACTTAGTTAGAGGCAGTTATTTATTACTCAGTTCATCGAAAACCATTTCTCACACATCAGTTATATCAGTTCCGCTGGTCGTTTTCATTTAGAAGAGCAAGAACATGTGTTACGAAATATGTCCTTGTTCTTTTCAATGATTTCGCGAGCTTCAACACTGTATTCGTCATACTGTTCATATTTCACTCATACTGATCGAGACAACAACAACAAATTCAACGTCTATTTAGTTTCACTTGTACATAATTGTATCTCTTTTTCTCTCATCTCCTCCTTGGTGCTAATGTTTTATATCCGTTGCATACTCCTACGGGCTTCGAACACTTTAAGACGTACCTAGGCAACTTGCATTCTTAAACAAAAGTTCATTATCTTTCAAATGTTTTTCAAAGCTTTCCTATGCACTCAGCATTCCTTCTATGTCGTGTAAAGCAGCGTTTGTTTTTTGCATTTTTTGGACCTGTCTTGAATGGTACATGCTATGTCTCAAATCACAATACTCCCCTATGCAAAATAAAAGAAAGAAAGAAAACTCTATTTTTCTATACCTGTAAAATGTACAATGGCTGTTCGTTGTATTTTGTCAATGTGTGCCTTTTCGTAGATGTTAGCTACAAATGGAATTGTGTTTCAGCTGCTGGCAAATGTATTTTATGCTTGTTGGCGTAGAACCAGTCTCCTGTCCGAGATGAACTGGCAAGCGTACTTTATGCTTGTTGACGTGAAGGTGTAGAACCAGTCTCCTGTCCGAGATGAACTGGCAAGCGTACTTTATGCTTGTTGACGTGAAGGTGTAGAACCAGTCTCCCGTAGGTGATGTGCTGGCAACTGTATTTTATGCTTGGTGCATAGACCGAATCTGCAGTAGGAGATGAACTGGCAACTGTATTTTATGCTTGGTGGTGAGTAGCCAGTTTCCCGTAAAAGACCATGAGTGTATTTTATGCTTGGTGATGAAGATCCAATCTCGTGTGGGAGATGACAAGTGTATTTTATACTTGGCTGTGTTTGCCTGTGACAGCGTTAAAGTCGCAGCATGGAATCCCAGCTTCTCACGGACAGCCTAAGGTGGCAAGTGTACTGTATGCCTTGCCTGGAGTGTCAGCCTCTTAAAGCCTTTCACTGTCCGTGCCGCTACCTCTTAAACCTTTGGCTGTGACGCGTACCTCTTAATGCTTTAACTGTGACGCGTACCACTTAAGACTTTAACTGTGACGCGTATCTGTTAAGACTTTAACGGTGACGCGTACCTGTTAAGACTTTAACGGTGACGCGTACCTGTTAAATCTTTGACTATGGCGCGTACTTCTTAAGGCTTTATTTAATTGTGACGCGGACCACTAAGACTTTAACTGTGACGAGTACCACTTAAGACTTTAACTGTGACGCGGACCGCTTAAGACGGCTTGATTGTGACGCGTACCTGTTAAGGCTTTAACTGTGACGCGTTTCTTGCCAAAATTCGGTCGGCTTGCTTTCTTTTCGTCTCATCTATAATCAGTTTGGTTTTGGTTGGCTGTTGTCCAACTGCCGTAAAAGCCTTGAAAAGTTATAAACCGTATTATAGGTAGTTTGTTTTACTACTTTGTGATTGACGATTTTAGCGTTTGCTTAATATGTACAGTATTTTCATGCATTTTGTGTGTTGCATTGACTTAAAGCTACACAACGATTTTCGTGCTTCCCATTTCACTTTACATTTGGGTGTGAATTACCTTGTGTGTGAATGTATTATAACTGTAGTTCGGTGCTCGATTAGTATTTATTTGCATTGAGATAGAATTATTTATTTCAGGTACCTTTGGAAACGCAGTATTTATTTTATTTGTCTATTTATTTATTCAATCGGTAGAGTTGTTTCATTAGCTACCTGATACTATAATTTATTTCAATTTGGCGCTAGCGTCATTTCTCAGACTGTGAGTCCTACTTATTTATTTACATACCTAACTTCCGTCTGAATGTACATAGATTTCGTCCATTTTGAAGTTTATTTATTAGCTTATTTATTCCTATGACGTATCTATTAGACCGCCTCAGTGTTATCTCACTCCATTGACACGTGAAGGTAGACTCGTGGATTATCAAATGCACTAATCCATTAAAGTACATACTAAGTGCCTTTAATATACACTCTACCGTATTAACTTAATTATCAACAAGGCGCCAATTCCGAGCGCACGGGCACACATCCAGCGTGGGGTGCTATGCGAATGAACCATATCAAGATAATTTCATTTCATAACTCATTCTTTAAATAGCCCATGAAACCAAGACGTGCGCTGTTGTGAGCTCACAAAGTCATCTGATCGCATATTAACTGACATCAACTCGATCTACATTCCGACGAATTACATCCTTGCGGAGAAGATCATTCTATTTAGTCAGCTGACCGACAATTTGGGTACAGAAGCCCAAGTTGAGACAATGTTTTGTAATCGTTCGTTTTTCAAAGTGACTACCAGCGGCAGCCTATTCTGCAAACAAGTTGAGCGTTTGTCAACTGGCAGTTGTTTCAAGTATTTTTTTTTTTATTCAACAGATATATATATATACTTTACATCTAAGCTGATGTTTCATTTGTAAATGCAGGGCAGGGCTTCAAGTAGTAGGATTCTTTCGTTTTTCAAAATGTCTGAGAGCGGCAGCCTATTCTGCAAACAAGCTGAGTTTTGGTCAACTGCCAATTGTTTCAAGTATTTTCTTACTCATCAGATAGGTATATATACTTTATAACAAAGCTGATGTTTAATTTGTAAACACAGGGCAGAGCTTCAAGTAGTAGGATTATTTCTATTGGTGCCAGTTCAGCTTTGCGTTTCAAGCATTTTTTGGTCGCTTTGTCAACATCAGCAACAGAGGAGGTCGAAGTATCTACAATAGTTTAATTAATTTTATTTTATTTATACACAACTGATCTTTAACAGAACACTATAGTAAGTACATAAAGCAGTGTTGTTATTCATATGGTTCTTGCCCTTATCTGTTGGATGACCCCAAAAAAGCACCTGTACCGAAATGTAAAATGTGCTGTTCCAAACCATTTATTTGTATTCCTACAATTTTATTATGCTAGCGGTAGGATATATATATATATATGTTAGAAACAGGTGCAGTGAATGTGCCCTAAACTAAAGGGAAACTATTCCCGCGAATGTTAGTCAACTATAGAAAATGTAATGAAATAGTGATGGTGCCTTATAGCTGTTATCGGCGTAAATCATAGTCCAGGTTAAATCGCACTCTGTGGTGACTTTGCCGTGTACAGACAACGAAACAGCAAGAAAAGGTGACAATGCTGCCTGTCTTGATACAGAATCATTCTTGTGGCGACTTTGTATCGCCCGAATACAGCGTCTCTCTTCCCACGCTCTGCTGGTACTTCCGTCCCCGCCAGTAGCACCATCTTCGGAAGACAACACGGGCGCCGCAACGAACAAGCTTTCGGTGTAAATCAAACAGCTGGGGACAACTGGGTGAGCGATTTTCATACAATGGCGCTTACACTGCTGAATAAAAGTAACATATTCCGTGTCTGCATCGTTAGTTAGTAGAGAGATGGTAACGTCCTGACAACTGCACAACATTTAGAAATAAAATAGAAGAACAATACTGACTTTTCCGTTCTCAGACTGCACAAACTCACTGATGCACAATTTTGCGTTCAACGACCGACCTTCCCTGTCCAGTGTTACAGGACATGCAGAGGCCTTCCCAAAACATTTGGTCTCACAGGTAGGAGAGATCAAAGTCAAAACTCATTGATTAAAGAATTTGTTTAGTGGCTTTTATAACGATTTTAGAAATCGAGCTTCGGTAGTAATGACCAGCGGGACCGGATGTCACAGCTGGTTGACGCCTACCGCGACCACACTGGTGTTTATCCTCGGGAGACGCGAGTTTCACGCACCTATCGAGCCAAATGGAAAAGGCCATGGTGTGCAACAGGCGAACACCTATACTTGACGGCGTTTTGCCACACGAACTTCCGCTGATGGATATTCGCGAAACTCGGTTTCAAAATTCGATATAAAATTTAAAAAACAAAATTCGTGACTGCGAGCTCCTTCTTCTTCTTCTTCTTTAATCCTTTTTACCTATGGCACAAAATATGTTTGGGGAATGCCAGAAACGTTCCGTAAGTATTCCAGCCAGTGTCTGCAGTCTCTCAGGCCACTCCGCTCTACGTTTGCTCACGACTACAGGAGCATAATACACCAATATTATAGCGTGTACATGTAGTCAAATGTGCTAGTTTATTTTTCTTTTTTATCGCTTTTTACTTTTGGTGGCTTATTTTTCAGCCGTTTTTACTGATTTTGTGTCAGATATGCAGCAGCCCATTTTGTTTTCGTTTTCTGACCTTTTAGATGTTTGGGACTTTTTACACGAAGTAGTCCCTTTTCCTGTCCTTACGTGTGTTTTATTTTATTGTGTGAATAAAAAATAAAAAGTTAAATTAGAACTGTGTGTGTGTGTGTGTGTGTGTGTGTGTGTGTGTGTGTGTGTGTGTCTGTGTCTGTGTCTGTGTCTGTGTCTGTGTGTCTGTGCATGTGTGCGTGTGTGATAAATTTATTTCAAACACCAAATCACACAATGCGGATATAAAAGAATAAACTGTACAGTATTAACTGTGGTCTGTTCATCAAAATGAACACAAGTCAAAGAACTTGCCCACGTATTTGTACACACGATTGCAACTCTTGTGTGTCTGTTCTTGTCCATGCACGTATGTGTCTGCAAAATGTGCCGCAGCAAACATTTTAAAAAAGCAAGGGAAAAAAAGCACTTGCCATAAAATTCTTCTACAACGTCGGCCCTTTCAGGGTGTTTGTCTCAGGCCCTCTCTCTCTCTCTGTATACCTACACGCGTTTGTCTCAGGCCCTCTCTCTGTGTATACCTACACGCGTTTGTCTCAGCCCCCTCTCTCTGTATACCTGCACGCGTTTGTCTCAGGCCCCCTCTCTCTGTATACCTACACGCGTTTGTCTCAGCCCCCTCTCTCTGTATACCTGCACGCGTTTGTCTCAGGCCCCCTCTCTCTGTATACCTACACGCGTTTGTCTCAGGCCCTCTCTCTGTATACCTACACGCGTTTGTCTCAGGCCCCCTCTCTCTGTATACCTACACGCGTTTGTCTCAGGCCCCCTCTCTCTGTAGAACTACACGCGTTTGTCTCAGGCCCCCTCTCTCTGTATACCTACACGCGTTTGTCTCAGGCCCCCTCTCTCTGTAGAACTACACGCGTTTGTCTCAGGCCCCCTCTCTCTGTATACCTACACGCGTTTGTCTCAGGCCCCCTCTCTCTGTAGAACTACACGCGTTTGTCTCAGGCCCCCTCTCTCTGTATACCTGCACGCGTTTGTCTCAGGCCCCCTCTCTCTGTATACCTACACGCGTAATTTATATTCTCAGCCATGATTTCGCTGTACACTCCATGCACCAAACTCGCTGCCACTTATCTTGAGTGCTTGACCGCAGCAAAGAACCTTTGCCGGAACCCACCACATGTTTTGTCTGGCGCAGGTGTCTTCGGTCTACGCGTGCAACGCTCGAGACCTGTCGTCACGTGACAGCCTCTCTTTCGTGCTATGGGTGCGCAGGTCGTTTCCTGTCATGCGCAGACATGGCGACCACCCACCACGAACACACAAAAACTGCTGTTCGGTACTCATCTCACCATCCCGACGAAAATACCTTTGTTTTTCTTTCTTCTTCTTTTTTTTTCTTTTTTTTTTCTTCTTCTTTTTTTTAAGAAGGTGGAGAAGAAGACAAAAGAAAGAGAACCACTAGCACTGCGAACTGTCGGTGTGAAACACTGTCCGAGCGAGACTCCACGCAGCGACGATAATCATTAAGGCTTCTCTTGCTTTCTTCAGTTTCGCACCGTAGCGTTTGAAAGACCTTTGTATTCGCAACTTTTCTTTGACTAATACTGCTGGTGAGTAGGCTAAAGACTTGCTTTACTAATACTGCTGGAGTGTAGGCTTAAGACTTGATTTACTAATACTGCTGGTGAGAGTCGGCTAAAGACTTGATTTACTAATACTGCTGGAGTGTAGGCTAATGACTTGATTTACTAATACTGCTGGAGTGTAGGCTAATGACTTGATTTACTAATACTGCTGGAGTGTAGGCGAAAGACTTGATTTACTAATACTGCTCGTGAAAATAGGCTAAAGACTTGCTTTACTAATACTGCTGGAGTGTAGGCTAAAGACTTGATTTACTAATACTGCTGGTGAGAGTAGGCTAAAGACTTAAAGATCCATCTTTCCTCGACATTTTTGTTGTTGTAGTTTGTTGGGGTTTTGTTGTTGTTGCTGTTTTGTTTGTTTGTTTGTTTGGCGGTTTCTTTTTGCTTTGTTGTTGTTGTTTGTTTCTTTGTTTGTTTGTTTGTTTGGTGGTTTCTTTTTGCTTTGTTGTTGTTGTTTGTTTCTTTGTTTCTTTGTTTGGGGGTTTCTTTTTGCTTTGTTGTTGTTGTTTGTTTCTTTGTTTGTGGGTTTCTTTTTGCTTTGTTGTTGTTGTTTCTTTGTTTCTTTGTTTGGGGGTTTCTTTTTGCTTTGTTGTTGTTGTTTGTTTCTTTGTTTCTTTGTTTGGGGGTTTCTTTTTGCTTTGTTGTTGTTCTTTGTTTCTTTGTTTCTTTGTTTGGGGGTTTCTTTTTGCTTTGTTGTTGTTCTTTGTTTCTTTGTTTGTTTGTTTGGGGGTTTCTTTTTGCTTTGTTGTTGTTGTTTGTTTCTTTGTTTCTTTGCCTATGGATTTTTCGTTGTTTCTACTGTTTGTTTTTGTTTGTTGTTTTTTGTTTGTTTGTTTTTGGTCTTTATGGGATTGGTTGTTGTTTTTGATTTGTTTTTGTTTTCGGTGGTTTTTTTGTTTGTTTGTTTGTTTGTTGTTGTTGTTTTGTGTGTGTGTGTGTGTGTGTGTGTGTGTGTGTGTGTGTGTGTGTGTGTGTGTGTGTGTGTGTGTGTGTGTGTGTGTGTGTGTGTGTGTGTGTGTGTGTGTGTGTGTTTTGTTCGGGGTATTTGTTTTAGGGTGGTTTGTTTTAGGGTGGTTCTCAACTGAGAAGCTGTCCAAGCGACCGAATTGAGTCAGCCATACTGAAGTGGCGAAGGGGGAGAGGTGCCTCATATTTTACTTTGGTCTATCCAAAATGTATACATTTATAGATAGTTTCAACTCATAAACGACGTGAGATCTTTACTTCGGCATCTTGTGGTATTTATTCTCTCACGAGCCATGACTCAATACCAATGCCTGGCTAATATGTCGGTTTATGATCAGTTAACGATTCGTTTTAAACGCTGGCAGTATAAACTCTCTCTCTCTCTCTCTCTCTCTCTCTCTCTCTCTCTCTCTCTCTCTCTCTCTCTCTCTCTCTCTCTCTCTCTCTCTCTCTCTCTCTCTCTCTCTCTCTCTCTCTCGTTGTTTCTACTGTTTGTTTTTGTTTGCTGTTGTTTTGTTTTTGGTCTTTAGGGGATTGGTTGTTGTTTTTGATTTGTTTTTGTTTTCGGTGTGTGTGTGTGTGTGTGTGTGTGTGTGTGTGTGTGTGTGTGTGTGTGTGTGTGTGTGTGTGTGTGTGTGTGTGTGTGTGTGTGTGTGTGTGTGTGTGTGTGTGTGTGGGTGTGTGGGTGTGGTGTGTGTGTGTGGGTGTGTTTGTTTGTTTTTAAGAAATTAGCGTCTTCGGTACAGAGCTAACGTAACGTCGAACAAAACAAAGAAGCAAAATCCAACAGACGCTCCAGCATCACTCACGCTGCAGATGACACCTGAACCACGACTACACGTACGTTTCGGGTGAATCAGCTCCAACGGAGTCCTAACATCATTGCTGGGATGACAACAACCCCTACCCCACCCCACCCACCCCACGCACCCTTGACATTTTGTATTGCTGGCATCACTCACGAGGAAGTGTTCAATGGCTTTTGACATTTGTGGGCGTTTGGCAGACACTGTTTCAAAATTAGCGTCTTTGGTACAGAACTGCCGTTCTTGGAATGTTACAGACCAGACCAGGTAGGGGGGCGTGGGGGGGGGGGGGGGAGGTGCTATGTGTACAATACGAGCAGCTGGCTTCAAACGCTTCCAGGTCCTGGGGCACCTTCGTTTGACTCACACCGGGGAACCAGGGACGCAGAAATAAAAGTTTCCCCCTTTGCTGGGAATCCAAGGCTGTCAAGGGTTGCCGCTTCAAGTCGCAAAGCCTGCGGTAGATCAGAATAGCACAGGCTCTATTGTCGATCACCTGCAGAGGAGTTACACCTTTCTCACCAATTTCAGCCTTTAGTTCCTTCAACACCATTTACACTCCAATCCTCTTCAACCCTCTCAGGTGAAGTTTGTTATCAACAACGAATCAGACGCGTTGCTATTTTCATGAACTGTTTCGCCAGTAGCCTTGACTTATCGTGACCTTTGCGGATGACTGAGCGTTAAATGTCATACATCAAGCAACAATCTCTGGCCGTGGTACCCTTCTGATGTTGGGACGGAGCAGCTCCTGGAATGCACTGCTGGTGGCTGTGGCTTATGCTGCTTGGGGGGCGGGGGGGTGCAGTGTGGGACATAGGTACCTTGTGGGGAACAGTGTGAGACACGGGTACCGTGTGGGGGACAGTGGGGGACACAGGTATCTTCTTCTCCTTCTTCTCCGTGGTTGACAGTGTGAGGCATAGGTACCCTGTGGTGGCATTGTGAGGTACCCTGTGGAGGACAATGTGACACAAAGGTACCCTGCGTATGTATGTGAGGGGAGGGAGAGAAAGAGAAAAGTAGCTGGCCAAAACGGGGAAAGGCTATCTGGGTTCGGTCTGCGTAACTAGAGATCTCAAGAGACCCCAGGAAGCTTACTGTGTGAAAGGTTCAATCGTATGCAGATAAGTTCCACACAGTAAACAGAACATAAAACAGCACATAATTATTCGTGGTTCAACAGTGCTGTCATAACGTCAGGGACACAGAAGATTCGTCCTGACTCGTATATTATGAATGTCACTTCAGCAAACAAAGCTCTCATAAATATTTCCAACAACAGAACATTTCTCGATCTCATCCTCCCCCCCCCCCTCCCCCCGATGAACATGCAAACAGACAATCTGGGAAAGTGTTTGATGTTCCACCAGGTGGCAGCAGCTTCGTCGCCAGGTGGCGTCTGCCTGATAGCGGAAGTGGCGCGCCATCACGTGACAGAACGCCTCCCGTGTCCAAACTGTTTACGTGTCACCGGAAACGGACAGAGTTCTGAGTTGTATTCCTGCTGGAAAGAGAGGCGCGATATGGTGTGCTGGTACAGATGGTGTGCTGGTACAGATGGTGTGCTGGTACAGATGGTGTGCTGGTGAACTGTCTGCACTTTGCATGTCCGTCTCGGGGCAATGCATGCGTGTGTGCGTGTGTGTGTGTGTGTGTGTGTGTGTGTATGTGTGTGTGTGTGTGTGTGTGTGTGTGTGTGTGTGTGTGTGTGTGTGTGTGTGTGTGTGTGTGTGTGCGTGCGTGTGTGTGTGCGTGTGTGTTTGTGTGTGATAGAGACACAGACACTACAATATTCTCTTTTCCCAATCATCACACAGCCCCCGCCACACCACACTACACCCCTCTTTCTTCTTCTTCTTCTTCTTCTTCTTCTTCTTCTTCTTCATCATCTTTTTTCACTCAGTGAAGACGGGGCGGCTGAAAGCTAGTGGACGACGCAGCACCATGGAGGAAGGCCGTCTGGCTTCCATCATCGCTGACCAACGTTTACATTTCAGGGCTTCTGGCCATCGCGCCCAATTATCTGCCGCGTCTCGCTGGCCAGCCCGTCCGTCGCCCGGCTCTCTGCAGCTGGAGGAGAGGCGAAAGAAGCCAGGCAGGCGGTGGTGGTGAGCTAGTGGCGTGGTTGGGGAGGTGGGGAGGGGTCAGAGTTTGTGACGATAACGTGGTAAGTAAACATGGTGTTTAACCTTCCACAGAAACCATAAGGCTTATTAGGGACCGGGACGGGGGAAGGGGTGGGGGCGGAGCAGTGGGGGTGGGGGGGGGGGGGGAGATTATATACCTATCGCTACACTGTTACCAGCAGAATGACTCCTGCATTAAGATGGGCAGTGATGAGAGCCATTTTAATGTTTCATAAATTGTGAGGGACAAAGTCACAAGACCGTGTCCACAAACCACAACTTTTGAAGAGAAAGGAGAGCCGAAGCGGAATCGAGCCTAGGCCCTTCTGCTTACCAGCCTAACGCCTTACCGCTAGGCCAAACCGGATCACGATAACTTGGGTCAAGCTCAGTAATTAAGAGACAGGGACCTAATCCTCTGACCTTTTCCTCCGTCCGCAGTAAACCATACGGTTTCTGTGGACGTTTATAAAAGCATCATCGACTCAGCTGAGTCTTCTTTTTCTTCCAAACACTGGACACCAAATCAACAGAACCAAACAGCTGAACCTAAAGCAGATTAAGTGCCCTACATCTCATTTTTCACCGCTTTAACTGTTGTTTTAGGTTGTTGGGGTTGTTTTGTTTTTTGTTTTTGTTGTTGTTGTTTTTAGCTTGAAAAAAGGCCTACCCCGAAAATTCGCGTGTTGTGTTTTGTCGTAATAAATAACGATTTGTTTTACCTGTTTTCTGTGTTTGGATCTTTCAGCCGGTGATAATGAAGTGCTGCTTAATGTCCTCAGATGTCAGTTGATATATTAGGGACAAGTTGTGACCAATGCGGAAGCACGGTTCAGTAAATCTGTACGTCCACGGAAACCAGAAGGCTCGTTAGGACGGACAGCCCTAGACGTCCACCTCGACTCTCACACAGCTCCTGAACTATGTTTTCAGCCGGGTCGAATCGCAGACATAAGACACATTACCAAGGAGGAGTTTGGGTAGTCACCTACAGTTAGTTTAAAGCTGAAGCGAGCCACAATGGGAATGTTTTTCCAATGTTGTACACTGGCCTTCCAAGACGCTGCTCTGCAAGTCATTATCGTAAGTGTTTACAACAGGAGCCGTGTTCATTGGCCCGTTTAACCCACTGCGCTGGCGATCCAATGAAAGTGGCGACCACGGGTCCGACTCCTGGTCGAGACAGGGTGAGGGCCCATTTTTGGGAAGGGCCGTTTGAGTCAGCACCTGTGCAGGCTCATCAGAGCCTCCGTGTGCCGCACAGCGCGGCGTAGCGGCTGCGGACGTCAAAGCTGCCGTGTACACTTTTCGATATGAGCTGGCCTAACGAACCCTAATGGAAGAAGCCACACACACACACACACACACACACACACACACACACACACACACACACACACACACACACACACACACACACACACACACACACACACACACATTATAAAAACACGCGCACGCGTGCACACACACACACACACTCTCTCTCTCTCTCTCTCTCTCTCTCTCTCTCTCTCTCTCTCTCTCTCTCTCTCTCTCTCTCTCTCTCTCTCTCTCTCTCGCACACACACACACACACACACACACACACACACACACACACACACACACACACACACACACACACACACACACACACACACACACGCGCGCGCACACATACACACACACACACACACACACACACACACACACACACACACACACACACACACACACACACACACACACACACACAATGCACGCCGGTACGCCCCATACACGGACACGCGTCAGTCGTCACCAGCATAGCATTTTCTAGTGGCCATTAGGAGAGTTAGTTAGTTAGTTAGTTAGTTAGTTAGTTAGTTAGTTAGTTAGTTAGTTAGTTAGTTAGTTAGTTAGTTAGTTAGTTAGTTAGTTAGTGCTTTAAGCCCAGTCAACCACAAAGGGTTAGATAGGGCTAACAACAAACCATTAGGAGAGATTTATGCAGTCGGCAACAGATCTGCAGACCAGGTTAGAAAGGCGAGTGTTGGAGCATGACGGAGTGAGACAGGAAGGTAAGTTGCTCCAGACGACAAGTCCAAACCTCGGAGAACACAGAAAGGCATGTAGTTCTTCAAAACAGGTCTTAACCTTGGACAACATAAGAAAGTAACGTAGTTCTAGGAGACAGATCCGAACCTAGGAGAACAGAGGAAGGCATGTAGTTCTAGGAGACAAGTCCGAACCTGGAACAATACAGGAAAGTACGTACTTCTAGGAGACAGCTCTGAACCCAGGAGAACACAAGAAGGTCGTAGTTCTATGAGACATGTCTGAACCTCGAAGAACACAGGAAAGTGGGTAGTTCTAAAAGACAGGTCTAAACCTAGGAGATCACAGGAAGGTAAGTAGTTCTAGGAGACAGGTTCGAACCTAGGAGAACACAGTAAAATACTTAGTTCTAAAAAACAGGTCCAAACCTCGGAGAAAACAGGACAGTACGAATTCTAGGAGACAAATCCGAACCTGGAACAATACAGGAAAGTACGTACTTCTAGGAGACAGCTCTGAACCCAGGAGAACACAAGAAGGTCGTAGTTCTATGAGACATGTCTGAACCTCGAAGAACACAGGAAAGTGGGTAGTTCTAAAAGACAGGTTCGAACCTAGGAGAACACAGGAAGGTAAATAGTTCTAGGAGACAGGTCCGAACCTAGGAGAACACAGTCAAGAAAGTACGTAGTTCTAGATGACAGGTCCAGAAACAGAACACAGGAAGGTAGGTACTTTTAGAAGACGGGTCCAAACATAGAACACAGGAAGGCATATAGTTCTAGAGGACAGGTCCAAAGACAGGACAACACTGGAAGGCTGCATGTTAACGGTTGCTCCATTGGAATTTCGGCCTACCTACCCACCCACCTACCCACACATCCATCCATTTACTCGCTCACTCTTCACCCGTCAAATCAGTGGCTGCGACCTTGGCGCGCTGCACATGCCGGTGGATTTGCTGGCACAGCATTGTGGGGAGGAAAAACAAAACACCTGTGCAGTGCGGTGTTTACCTGTGCAGGAGTTGTCTCCCTTGTTTAGCACGCGAAGCAGACACCTGACTTCAGGCCAGGTGCGGAGGGGAGGGGAGGGGAGGTTACCGCGACACCCATCTCTTTCCATCGTGAATAGCGATGATGCAACACCACTACAATCTGATCGCTTTTCATTGAACGTCGTTTCCGTAATGTTTATTGGCTGGGAGTTCGCACACACAATGCCATTCGAACACTACTTTTCTTTGAAGATCATTTCTAGTTATCGGTTAACGAGAATCATAGAGCTAAGCACATATCCCATTCGAACACGTTTCTTTCAACCCCGTTTTTGAGAGAGACTCTCTCTCTCTCTCTCTCTCTCTCTCTCTCTCTCTCTCTCTCTCTCTCTCTCTCTCTCTCTCTCTCTCAGTATCAGTGCGTGCGCGCATGCGTGCGTGCGTGCGTGCGTGCGTGCGTGTGTGTGTGTTGGAAGTGGTGAAAAAGACGTTGAAGGAAGCGTTGTAGCGTACGTCATGTGAAGGATAAGTAGGATTTCACCGTGGTTCTGTCTGTATTTGTGTCGACCCTGTTGTTTTCATATTTTGCGCTTCGGGTTCACTTTAGGTGTAAGCGCTTTATCAGTACTCTGTTACACTATTCGTGGTTACATCATCGATTTCTCTTTGAAATATTCATTTTGCCCTTAGTCAACGGTGTGTGATGCATGTATAAAATAAAGTTACGGGCTGCTTACTCTAAATTGAAGGTTCGTTAGCTGCAATGATGTGCATCCGAGCGAAGATTCAAAATCTGCGAAATTCGCAACAACAACAACAACAAATCAGAAGGCAAGATTTAAGGTTATCTGCACTGATTCTGGTACGCATATGAGGAATGCAACACAGCAGGTTCTTTAATATCTTCTAAGGCGCCTGTTTTTGAGGAGGTTTTTTTTCTTTTTTCTTCCAGAAACTAAACCGTTCATTTTCAAACATTTACCGTAACCTTATAATTATTGTTTGAGAGAGACAGGAAAACTGGCACGGTCTTTGTCTTAGTGATACTTCAAGCTGAGCATTTAAAAGTGTGATCAGTACTATTTGCTGAGGCTACTTCCTTTCAGCTGTATTACTGCATAGCCTACAATAACATACCACTTTAGGTGGTCTTTATCAAATAATGAGAAATGTATTAACAATAGCATACCAGTTTTGGTGACTTTCATCAAACTTCCGTCGTTGTTAGAATGTTACCATGTATCTTAGTGCAGATTTTAGAACTATATATGGAACCGACCAGAGACAGGAAGGAGATTATCTGGGTCCCAAGCCATGTGGGCATTAGAGGGAATTCTGCTGCTAAGGATGCCCTCGATGGCGACATCTCGGATGAGCTCATCCCCTTCTCAGACTTAAAGTTTCATGTAAATAAATATGCGTTAGAACTTTGGTAGTCAGAGTGGGACGAGTTCCCTGAAAATAAACTGCAGAAAATATTTCCAAATTTAAAGGAGTGTATTGTTTGTCCTCGGACAAAGAGAAAAGAAGAGACTGTGATACCTTGACTGCACATTGGCCATTGTTTTGTAACCCATTTCTTGTTACAGAAGGGTGAGGAGCTACGAATGTGCATCGGATGTGATGAAAGACTGACTATTTAACACATTTTACTTACTTGCTCTGATTTTATCGAAATAAGAGAGACATTTTACAGCTCAATCACCGCGTGTATTATTTCAAGAAATATCATTGGGAAAGATTTTTAACTTTCTAAAAGATATCAATATTTTAGACAGAATATAAACTTTCAGATGATTTTTGATTCTGTTCGTCTTTTACCCACTTTTTAAGTCTGTTTTTAAAAATCTGACTATAAACTAGTTTTAGCATATACATATTTTTAACGCTTATTGTGTGCTGACAGAATGTGTATCGCCCTGATATCGCCGTACTGGTTGATTGGGCGTAAAACATCAAGCTGCTTACTTACTTACATATATATATATATGATCAGGCAATGTAGCAGAAGATCGAGTTATTTTTGTTGCACAATGTATTTGTTGGCGCAAGTCAAACAAAAACGTTGTATATGTCCAGTGGTTGAGGTTTGAGGAGCTCAGTGTTAAAGTCTCCAAGAAGGACAATATTTGGCCGGTTACATTCACGAACCTTGTCCATCCTTTGCACAAAGTCGTCAAACCAAGAATACGTAGCTGCAGGGTTTCTAAATACATATCCAACCAAAATAGCAAGGGAGGCTGGGTTGTTGTTATTTAGCTTTTTAGTTTTATTTATAAAAAAAAAAAAATTATGTCCACCCACATGCATTCTGCTTGAGATTATTTGTCCTCTTCGTGAAGGTTGTGATACGCAGTGAGTATATAGCGCCATTCCAGTATGACCCTGGTCTGCAGCATCACGTCGAATGATGGAATAGTGAAAAATAGCGATTCATCACTAAGGCGCGGAGAGAGAGAGAGAGAGAGAGAGAGAGAGAGAGAGAGAGAGAGAGAGAGAGAGAGAGAGAGAGAGAGAGAGAGAGAGAGAGAGAGAGAGAGAGAGAGAGAGAGAGAGAGAGAGAGAGAGAGAGAGAGAGAGAGAGAGAGAGAGAGAGAGAGAGAGAGAGAGAGAAAGTTCTACGATTTTAAAGTACAGTGGCGGTAAATAGGTGTCATCAACTGATACAGCTATCAGTGATAAAAGCATTTTTTTTTTTTTTTTTTTTTTTTTCATCATCACAGATTCCTCTGACGAGACAAACACTCAAAGACAACGGCCGCTAACACTTGTTTTTCTGCTCCCAACTGAGGTTCCACCAATAGTTATACTATTCTTAAATCTGTTTCCAAGACTGCCCAGTACAACTGTCAGTGCCGAACTACAAGGTTACAGCAGCACAGTTGTTCGGTCTGAGCAAAGCTGCACCAGAAAGAAACTGCCATACTGGAAAGGAAGTGTGTGAATTTCAGTTGCTTTCGTCATATGGCGTCCACGCGCTGGCTGTTGTTGTTGATGCTGTGGCTGCTGCCTTGGCTGCAGATGGTAAAGTCGGAGTTCTTGAAACAAAGGTTTGCAAGTGTCCGGAACTGGAATTCGGTGGTCATACCGAAAGACGGAGTCTACCTCATCAGCGTTATCGCCGACCCCTCTGAGGGTTGTGTATTGACTCTCCAGGTGTCTTGCAAGTGTCATGAGGGAGAAAGGTTTATTCTCATAGCCATCGCCGATCGCATCTATAGTCACGCAGAGGTGGCCGCTGGTCTGAAGAAAAACGACGAGCTGTTCATGAAGATAAACGGGGAATTCGAAGCGGCGAGCTCACTCTCCGTTGTCTACGTGGCGGAGCTTAATTCTACCTCACAGCGAAGAACATGAGGTGGACTGACAGAAACCCCGTAACGTACACGAATATGCTTATGCCGATCGGCTGGACAAGTGTCAAACCTGTTGACAAGCAAACTACTTTTTCAGTTTCCACAACAGGCATGTATTGGGTGACAGCGAGGCCAAACCCGTACCCCGGTAATCCCGTTACACTGAAGGTGAAGATCGGATCCAAGATCTTGTTTACTGTCTACTCAGAGAAAGCAAAATCTGTCTCGGCCTCTGGCGCTTTTCATCTTAAAAAGTACGACACCATCTGGATGGTTACGCAAGGTGGTGTGACCTACGAACCACAAACTTTACTATCAGCCGTTTACCTGGCAGGCAACAAGAAACCCAACACCTACCCCTTCGAACACCTTGCCTTCACAGCAAAGTATGATAAGCCACTTCATTCGGCGGCCAAGGAAGTACTCCAGTTCAAACACGTGCTGACAGACTATGGATATATGTATATAGACGGGTATACTGAAATCCGCAGAACCGGCTCCTACATGGTCTCTATTCGACCCGATCCGGAATCCGCCTCGCTTGTAATCGTGACTTTCTATCTTAACGGGAAGTTGTATTGGGTCGTCTACGCCGAGGAAGGCATTCCTGTTGGAGCTACCATTTGCATTTTTCTGAAAGTAGGCAGCTATCTTGAGGTTAGATCTGAGAAAGCGACAACGCTTGGCGACGGCTCTATGTTCTCTATCGCCTTCCTTCAGCCTTTTTAAGTGTTTTAGTTTTTTTATTTTTTTTATTTTTTATTTTTTGGATGGAATCCTAAGCGTGCATCGCTTATACACCATTGTGATTTTCTCTTCAGCCCTAAACGATCGTTTGCTTAGTTTGCCACTGGCGTTTTTCGTTTCAGACTTAATTGTCGTTTTCTAAGCAAGTGTTGTCCTATGTTCAGCCCTAAGCGTCTTTAGAGCCTTTTTTTTTTTTCGTCCTTTCTTTGGTCCATCATAGTTGACTGGGATTTAACAAACAATTTCCATTTCAGTACTGCTATAATTTAAATGATTCATAATATATTTTTGTAATTGTGTACACACTATGTCAGTTTGCATGGGACAAAGATGACATCCCCCATGTTTATGTTCTGGCAGATGAAATGAATCTAAATCATGCTGAGATGGAAACAAAGGCTGGTTAGTACTGATGATAGAGATGTTTTCAAAAACTGATCACTTTACCTGGATGAATCTACTGAAGAGTGAAGTACACAAAAAAACCAGAACAATCCACAAGCTTTCATTCAATCAGCCAAACAGGAAAGACTGATGTTGGTGTGACAGTCTGCTATTTTTGTACTTACTTTTTTTTTTCTCTCTTTTTTTTCCCCCCCTCCCAGTTTTATTAATGGCTACTTGTAACAACACGAGTCACGACTCCGGCTTCCCTGTTAGCTAAATTATAGTAGCAGACGATATTGGCGGCCATTTTGTATTCACTGTACGCTCTACGGCAGTGCTGTTGTTTAGGAAAGCAGACTGTTTCCCTTACGGAGCAATGTCACCTGATCGTTATTTTTAGTATGGCGCGAAATATTAGTTTATTTAAGCCACCAGCCAATCTATCTATCCACCTAACATTGTTTTATTTTTTCCACTATTTTGTTTTTCACTGTTTTTTGTTTTCTCTTGTTTTTCGTTTTTATTGTTGTTATTTCTCACTCAGTTTTTGTTAGTGAAATGAAATTGTTCGTCCGCCTTACATTGTGCGTTTTTTCCAACTATAATATAATGAGCTCATCGGCTATAAGCTACAGCTTGTTGATGAGCACATAACGATTCTTTGTATCTTTATTTTGTCTTGAATAAAATTTTGTTTAAATCAAATATTAGTAACGTGACCAGGACATGACTTGGCAGTTCTCGCTTGCCGCCATCTTTATGACTATGCTACCAGTGTTACCGTCCTCCATCCAAGTTGGGAATAATCCAGAACTACTCACTGAATGTTTAGTTTACACTCTAGTCAGTATAGCACATCAGAAGTGATCGTGGTGTCAGAAGTGTCGCATTGCAGAATCTTTAACCGCCTAGTAAGTTCTCGTTCAAGCCCGAATAGTGGTCTGCGTGGATCAAACAGTTTCGTTGTTACCACAACGCAAGCAAGTTGGCTGCAGAGGCGGGCGAAACCCAGCGTGCCATCCTGCTCAGTATATGTGATAGGAGAGGAGTCAGAAGATGTTTGAAACACTTCACTTTGGAACTGTGATTATTGGTGAAGGGGAAGGGCCGAGAGAACGACACACTGACTTCGAAACACTGGTAAGAAAATTTGATTCTGGTGAAAAGGAACATTGTTCACGAGGTAGCAAAGTTCCAAGAGAGGAGGCAGCATGACTCTTAAACCAATAAAGAGTATTACAGATCTCTCCGTGCCCTCGTCGCTCATTGTGAGTCCATGATACTGAAAACCAAATTCGGGACAATTAACTGCAGGCATTCCGATTCCTGAAGCCTACAACAAGTCTGTCCCGAATTTGGAAGGAAAAACTTTGAAATCTAGGGGGGTCCGGGGGCATGCTTGGCAGAGACGACTCAACCAAGCTTCCCACTTCCAGCAAACCTGTCACAGCAGACTGCCAGCGATGCTTTAAGTAAGTAAGTAACTGTGTGTTTTACGCCCAGTCAACCTTTACAGTTATATCAGGGCAAGATATAATCTGTTATCACACAGTAAATGTTAAAAATGTGTTCGCACTAAAACTGGTGTGTGTGTGTGTGTGTGTGTGTGTGTGTGTGTGTGTGTGTGTGTGTGTGTGTGTGTGTGTGTGTGTGTGTGTGTGTGTGTGTGTGTGTGTGTGTGTATGTGTATGTGTGATAGTATATATACAGATTTTTAAAGGAGACTTAAAAAGTGGTTAAAACGCAGACAACCAAAAAAGATCTAAAAATTTAAATTCTTCCATTTTCCAAAAATATTTATTGCTTTGCAAATAGTTGAAAATCTTTTCCATTGGAAATTTCTTCAGATAAAACACATAGCGACTCATCTGTAAAATGGCTGTCTTGTTTCAATAAAATTTGAACAGTTAAGTAAAATATGTTCTACAGTTAAACATTCATCACATCCAATGCACACTGGCGGTTCCTCACCCTTCACTAGAAAGGATTGATGAAAGAATGACCAATGTGCAATCGGGCTATCACAGTTTCTTCTTTTTTGTTTGTCCAAGGACAAACAATACACTCTTTTAGATTTGGAAATACTTTGTGTGTGTGTGTGTGTGTGTGTGTGTGTGTGTGTGTGTGTGTGTGTGTGTGTGTGTGTGTGTGTGTGTGTGTGTGTGTGTGTGTGTGTGTGTGTTTTGTTTTTTCGTCTAATACTTTATGTAAATTGTTTTGGTAGGATTGTGCTCTACATATGTATAGAATATCATATTTAGGTTAATACGTATCATGTGAGTGATCAGGGCGTTGATGAGCGCATGATAAATGTTCGATAGGAGATAATGATAATTAAAGCTACAATAATTAAGGTTTTGTTTCCTGAAATGTATGTTAATGTGGTTTTTGTGATAAGATGTTTGTACAGCGCAGTGAGTTTAACTCTGGTTAAAGAATAGCGCTTTATAAGATTTTTTATATATTTATGTAGGGGAGTGGGGATAGGGAGTTGAGGGAAGCAGGTTGGAAGCATGGATGAAGAGTCACAAGTCAGAGGTTGCTATAACATAACTTTTATTTGTACACCAACCAACCAGGAAACAGTGTCTGTTTTCTAAAAGACACAAGCAAACAAAACATTTAGAACATGAAAGCAAATGTAAAGTCTAAGCAACA
Source organism: Alviniconcha strummeri (assembly GCA_963584105.1). Taxonomy (NCBI): domain Eukaryota; kingdom Metazoa; phylum Mollusca; class Gastropoda; family Provannidae; genus Alviniconcha; species Alviniconcha strummeri. The sequence goes on along the minus strand of OY757546.1, from coordinate 24,801,133 downwards.
ACAATTATCTAAATAATACAGTAACCATGTAGTTTACCTGAAGGTTACTATAATACATGACAAAATGATTAATAATCAAGCTCATAAATCGTGTGCTTGACTTACACTTAAAACCTGTACTTCACAGAGTCACGGTGAGTATACAAGAGACGGCCAGTCGATTAACTGATGAACTCCCAGTATAATAGTATACAATAAATTAACAGTGAAGAATGCGGATTACCAAGCTCATTCTTAACTAAAGAGGAAGAGTGAGATAATCGTTACAGCAGATCCACTTAAGCACACAACGAGATGGATAGTGACACGGGTGGCACCTGGGTCCATGCCGTAAGCGGGAGGAAGTCAGTCATAAACTGACCAGCTCCAGCCTCGTCAAGTTACTCAAAGCATTACAGCATGTTACTGTTACTGACTAGCAGAGCATATCCGGCTGTGAACAACGTCATCAAGAATCTAAACTGAGGGTAGCGCATCAAGAATCTAAACTGCTGATCTGGCTGCGCCTGTCTGCTCGGTTAGTGAACAGAGACAATTTTAAGACCTAATTGCCACCACTGACGTGCATCACCGGCCAGTTCGGGTACACGCACAAAGACCCGGAAAGGGTTTACAATCTAAGCAGAGTGAAAGTCTGCGCGCCCAAGACTCGGCTACACAAAAGCCGGATCAAAACAGAAATAACACGTCTCACAGTTTATACAATCACCCCTATGCACTAAACCATATTCAACCAGTAAAATGAACATTCCACAACTATGAAGTCAACATCTTAAGTGCCAGCCATAATATACCACCGATTTCATGTAGAAACATAGATCGGTAGGAAACTAAACAAATAAGTTATGCCGCACGGCCGCACTGACAAAGTACCCATACTTTAGAGGGATAACTTTGCATCGGCATCCCTCAAACTGAACATCCAACAATGGCAACATAACATACTAGCTACATATCAGCTAACCAGGGTGAGCTGCATACATTTTGGAAACACCGGTCATCCTGTGGCATAAAGGTTTAACATATGAACACACATACAAGGTACTCTGACGCCATAGCGGCTGAAACCAGGCGGCAATCTAGCGCCAAAATTACCCACGTTCAAGAACCAGAATCAAGGCACGTTGTGAACATGATAACATTATAAACATACATTATTTACATCAATAGAAACAACAGAACAACAAGCCATAGAAAAATAACTACTTACAGGCTCTCCCCTGATGAAAACACATGAACACAGGCTGCAACAGTTAAACAAACAACCTGCCTCTGCAGGGACACTGGGGAAAAAGGGACGCTGCCGGCCCAGCACACAACTTTTAACACCTTAGATAATTGGGCCATAAAAACCCCACCCAATCAATAAGGAAAAGGACCGGAAAGAAAAGGTTATAGGGTCATGGCCCAGAACATGTATACAATACACTCGGTTACATTTATATAAAAAAATATATACATTATTATTATGGCAGAAGGCACGGAGCCACTCCTCATTCGCAGCCGGCTGAAACCAGGAAATCCGGTGTTGATCAAGACTGATGCAGAAAACTCTTGGAACAAGCAAGATGCGATCGTCGCATGGGATCAAGGTAATCGTATTTACCTGGTGAACTAGCCTGCTGGTGGTTTGCGACGTAACCGCATACATCAGCAACTACCGTTTACTGTAGTATAAAACTGTTGTTGTTCAAATGTAATATGTACAGTCCTCTGCAAATACCTTGCTAATTTAGACTGTCAGTTGTAGAGTTCTAAAATGTTTTTGTTCAGTGTAACTACCAACAGCGAGAGAAATAAATATGTCTGGCAACAACAACAAAAGTTCAATCCTTGAAATTAATAGATAACGATTCATCACTAGGGCGCGTGGAGAGAGAGAGAGAGACAGACAGACAGACAGACAGACAGACAGACAGACAGAGAGATAGAGAGATAGAGACAGACAAACAGAAAGACAGACAAACAGACAGTTCTACAAGTACAGTGCGGTAAATAGGCGTCATCAACTGATACAGCAGTCAGTGATAAAAGCATTATATCATCGTCACAGATTTGCTTCCTCTGACGAGACAGTCAAAGACAACGGCCGCCAACACTTGTCCTTCTGCTCCCAACTGAAGTTCCACCAATACTATTCTTAAATCTGTTTTTTGAAGACTGCCCAGTACAACTGTCAATTCTGAACAAGGTTACAGCAGCACAACTGTTCGGTTTGAGCAAAGCTGCACCAGAAGGAAACTGCCGTACTGGAAAGGAAGTGTGTGAATTTCTACTGGAAGGGAAAGTACAGTTGCTTTCGTCATATGGCGTCCACGCGCTGGCTGTTGTTGTTGATGCTGTGGCTGCTGCCTTGGCTGCAGATGGTGAAGTCGGCGTTCTTGATACAAAAATTTGCAAGTGTCCGGAACTGGGATTCGGTGGTCATACCGAAAGACGGAGTCTACCTCATCAGCGTTATCGCCGACCCCTGTAAGCGTTGTGTATTGCATCTCCATGTGTACTGTCAGTGCCAAGGGAAAGAAACATATGTTTTCACTGCCTACGCCAATGACATCTATAGTCACGCAGAGGTGGCCGCTGGTCTGAAGAAAAACGACAAGCTGTTCCTAAAGAAATCTGGGAAAACCGAAGCTGGGACCTCACTTGCCGTTGTCTACGTGGCGGAGCTGAACAGTTTCTACATCACAGTGAGGAACGATCTGTCGACTGGGAAGTCCCCCGTAACGTATACGAGTCAGCTTACGCCAAACGGCGGGTGGCGCGAGCTAAATAATGCTGACAAAAGAACGACGTTCAATATTCCCACAGCAGGCATGTACTGGGTGACATCGAGGCCAACCCTGTCGTCTCCGAGCGTCTATGTGACGGTGCGGCTCGGATCCAAGGACCTGTTTGTTGTCTACGCAGAGAGAGAAAAAGCCATCTCTGCCTCTGGCGCTTTTTACTTTACAGCGGGCAGCACCATCTTGACGGTTAAGCGAGGCGGGACCTACGAACCACAAACTTTACTTTCAGTCGTTTACCTGGCAGGCAACAAAAAACCCAACACCTACCCCTTCGAACACTTTGCCTTCACAGCAACGTCTCGTTTCAAAGGTTCTGTGGAGGCCAAGGAAGTACTCCAGTTCAAACACGTGCTGACAGACTATGGATATATGTATATAGACGGGTATACTGAAATCCGCAGAACCGGCTCCTACATGGTCTCTATCCGACCCGATCCGGAATCCGCCTCGCTTGTAATCGTGAATTTCTATCTTAACGGGAAGTTGTATTGGGTCGTCTACGCCGAGGAAGGCGTTCCTGTTGGAGCTACCATTTGCATTTTTCTGAAAGTAGGCAGCTATCTTGAGGTTAGATCTGACAAAGCGACAACTCTTGGCGGCGGCGCTATGTTCTCTATCGCCTTTCTTCAGCCTTTTTAAGTGTCGCTGTTTTTTCAGTCTTGTTTTTTTTGTCTTTGATGGAATCCTAAGCGTGCATCGCTTATACACCATTGTGATTTTCTCTTCAGCCCAAAACGATCTGGTTTGCCACTGTCGTTTTTTGTTTTAGACTTAATTGTCGTTTTCTAAGCAAGTGTTGTCCTATGTTCAGCCCAAAGCGTCTTTAGTGCCATGTTTTTTCCGTCTTTTCTTTTGCCCATCATTGTTGACTGGGATTTAACAATTTCTATTCCAGTACTGCTATAATTTAAATGATTCATAATATATTTTTGTATTGTGTACACATTATGTCAGTTTGAACTGGACAAAGATGATATCCCCCATGAGGGAAAAGGTAACGACAGTGTAAATGAAAAGAAAGAGGACAGATAAACAAGAAATTCATCTTCAGCAATATCAAGACAGAAGGAACATATTTGCTGAGACGGTGATGAAGTCTATCGAAATCGGTGACTATTAATAACAGAGACACAAAACCTGAACAAATAATGTGAGAGACAGACAGGAAGACAGACAGGAAGAAAGAACGTCAGTTAAGGTATATTTCTTGGTAAGGCAATTTTTTGAAACTAGACTATGCGGCAAAGCAGTTACTCACACGCAGATGACTCACCCAGTCTTGACTACAACAGTCACATAGACGTTGCAGGAATTCTTTAAGAAATAAGGTGTCACGGCCACAGCGAAAACATACGTGACCCAAACCATTGCTGCAGAGTGACCGCTTATTATACAAATGCAAACTCGACAAGTGCTCGACAACTCTTTCCTGCTTCCTCCAACAGCTGATGATGAGATACAAAACAGGGGAATGCAATTCAAACTTAAGCGGTAAACTGCCCACCTTTAAAAGGGCTGGCCCACGCAGATTTGGCTAAAAACGATTTTTTGCAAGCATTTTTATTGTTTTATGTGCGATTATTTTGTAGCATTACTTTCTGCTTTGGTCCTGTTGAAATGCGGCAATTTAAGAATAACTGTAGTGGTCTAAAAATAGTTTGCGGATCTCCCCCCGGGTGCAGCTATTTACGGAATGCGTATTACGTCATTAAATTTTGTTGTTTTACACAAGTTTTTGTAGACTCGGCCTACAAACAATTGACAATGGCGTTGTCTCAGGAACGTAATCTGCTCAGGCGTAATAATTTGTCCGGCGACTTAACTGATGATTGTGTGAATAATTTTATGTCTTTCTATGAATAAATCTCCTAATCGTGCTATGTGTACTTCACTATAGTGGATGAGACCGGTAGCTGCCGTTTACTAATAATGCTCGGCGATGGACCGAGGTGCAAAGTGTTGGGTGACAATTCTTTCTCAGCGTAGTGATCCGATGCTACTACAGGAAATATTTTAGTCACCATAGTAATAATAATGAAAAGAAAAGAAAAACCTACCGGCTGTGGCACGCCAGAAACACACACTTACGCAAAACAGGTAGTACTTAGTAGAACGTATGGTTTCGGTAGACTACTCCTATCAATCAAAAAAGAAGCATCAGGAACCTTTTCTTTTACTTGTCCACTAACAGCTTTGCCAGTTTCCTATCGCAGACGTCTAACCTTGTGCACCGCTCTGTCACCCAGGTTTACCAGCCACGACCTGTATCTACGTTGTTGGTCTCTTGCCAGTCGAGCTAAACGTTCTTTTTATTTTGGTCCTCCGAAGATAAATGGTAGTAACTCCAAATTATCTCTGCTTTGATTGCATAAACCTCAAAAAAATAAAATGGAAAAGAACTATGAAGATATAAACACCACTGTTTCATTCTCAGTTCTTCGTCGCTTTCGTTCAACGGGCTATTTGCTCCTTATAATAGCACATAAAAGAATGTATTTATTATCTATTATCACAAATGAAGGCGGCACACAAAACAAAACACATGTCGAGTCCCGTGTTCTCTTGTTGATGTTGCGTACATATTCCTAGTCATTCTTTTCAGTTTTATCATTCTTGCCATCAATAACTCCTTCTAGAGCCATTGTTTCCTTCGACTCTTCCTTCTCCTTTCTATAATCTTGCGACAAATTATTGATATCGTAAAGACGTCAAAATGATTTTGCCATCATTTCATTGAGCCAAACACACAGGGTGGCATGGGGGAAATTCGTCCACTCGCTTGGCTGGGGAAACTTCGGCCACCTAAACACCTTGTGAACTCTACTCAATAGTATGCATCAACCCCTACGATTGAACTTTTCCAAACCGTAACATCAGCTTCATGATGGATCAGTCCACAAACAAAACAGCAAACGAGTGATCGTTAGAATGGGAAAACCTGTTCTGCTTTGGGAGCCTTGCTATGGGAGCCTTGCTATTCGCTTGGCAAAAAAAAACAAAAAACATAGTGCGGGTTGTACGAAAAGCAAGGACCGACATACTGTTGGCAGATCTTGTTTGTTTTGAAGTTCAGTGTTTGCCACGAGCTGCCCACTTGAAAATCTTCCTACTTTTCGTCATATTGATGACGTCGTTTTAAATCTGCGTATCCATTCTTAACAAAAAATATTTTACATCAGCTTCTTCTTGTCTGTCTTCTTCTTTACTTCCTTCTTCTTTTATTATTGTCTATTTTTCTCTTGCGCCTGACGAAAACAATTTTCTGTCGAAAGCGCTTGTGTTTCCTTGTTTCCTTGTGTTTCGTCGTATAGTTTAATACATTTCCCTAGATCTGTTCGATCAGTTTTATCAACCTCACCAGTAGTTGTTCACTCATTTCTCAGATAAAGAATGTTTTCTTTCATATTCATGAAATCACACGGGTAGTTGTGTTGTATCAGTACTCGTCTGCGATTGGTCGAAGGTGTCTACAAACCACAACGAGCTTGTGTTGGTTGAGCCAGTGCGACAGAATCGTGTCTCGAAGCGTGAATGTGAATCAAACGTACCTGTTTGGATGAATTTCCCCCAGGCAACCCTAAAATGTTCGAAAGAAAGCTAGACATCATTTCATTGTTCGTCTTGGCAATTTCAAACACTATCAATTTATTTCCGATTTTTTTTTTTTTTTTTTTTTTTTTTTTGGTCCCGTTCCCTATGAAAACGTAAGGAAAATGAAACTATTTCACACAGACTGTCCAGATTTAAAAAATAAACACTGACAAAAAATAATTTATACATGACATGTACACAGAACTGAGAAGTTCCAGTATCCTATTAATGATGTCATACTGAAACGCAGGAAAGAGCTCGTGAAAACGGTGTTAGTAACACTGTCTGGGAACGTCCTTTCCTAACATCGTTATAAAATCAACGGCACATTCAGTCACAAAACCTTTAACGCTGATCATGTTCGTTTAACCTCCTCTAAGCACACGAGAAGTTTAGCCGCCGAAGGAGAGTTCCTTAAACTTGAACTGGCTCTGTTAAACAGTAGAAATAAACCTGTTTCTAAGCCTGTTTCTTAGAGTAAAACTGTAGGATACTGGTAACTTCAGTAGTATTTATTTATGTATGCATAAACTGTACACATATTTGTATATGTCCATTAATCATTGTTGGATTCGATGCACTGATCTACATTCTATTACTGTGATGTTTTTGTTACAGTGGGGGGGGGGGGGGGGGAATCGCTCATTACCATTGTGATTTCATTCAGAAGAAGGAAAAAAAAGGTGTGTGTGGGGGTGGGGTGGGGTGGGGGTTGGGGGGGGGGGGCTTCTTCGTGTAAGCTGACTGCACATGAAAGAGATGTAGTAGCCCTTTGTCTATTTTTAAACTGTGAAATGAATATATAATATGACCAGTGCACCACATTATTAAGTTCAGGTGAACATGCCACAGTATCTATATATATATATATATAACATTTATAATAAGTACATTGTGCGTCTGACATTATACAATTTTATTGGATTAATCGTCACGTATCAAATAATGGTTTTCAGAGCTAACATATTTTAAGCTGACTTCTGCTTAACCCTCTCTCTCTCTCTCTCTCTCTCTCTCTCTCTCTCTCTCTCTCTCTCTCTCTCTCTCTCTCTCTCTCTCTCTCTCTCTCCCCAGCCTCTCCCTCTCTCAGTCTCTCTGTCTTTCTGTCTCTGTCTGTCGCTCTCTCCCCCCAGCCTCCCCCCATCTCTCTCTCTGTCTCTCTGTCTCTGTCTCTGTCTCAGTCTCTGTCTCTGTCTCTGTCAGTGTCTCTCTGTCTCTGTCTGTCTGTCTGTCTGTCTGTCTGTCTGTCTGTCTGTCTCTCTCTCTCTCTCTCTCTCTCTCTCTCTCTCTCTCTCTCTCTCTCTCTCTCTCTCTCTCTCTCTCTCTCTCTCCAACCCCCCCCCCCCTTCCATTTGTACTCATGTGTTTCAGTCTTATTTTTTCTAATTGCTCTGTTTGCTCCTTCAAGGCACGGAGGTCAGCATGGCCCGTTTTGTGTGGCTGTGCACGGTGCATTATCTACACGTGCTACTCGCTTACATTCCGACGGCATACATTTAGAATCTGTAGTTCCAACGCTGACATTCACAGCGAGCACGAGAATACACTATATCGGCAGGCTTGGCATTCCAGACAAGACGATGCCAGATTCTATCACTGTGAAAATAGTTTTAAGGACAAAAAAAGGTTGGTAAACAGAAAAGCATGGTGGCAGTGAAGACCGTACCTCTTTGTCGTTCGGCTTCTGACGCAATGGTTTGGACTGACACACCCAAGCCACAACCACCCGCCAGACGAATACCCTGCTATAAACGGTGAAGGAGGAGAAGAAAATTAGGGAGGAGGATATTTACCAAAAGAACAAAATAATTAGCGAGAAGACAGGATTACCAAAACGCGAAACAAAACAATCAAATACATATAGTACTAAAAAACTAAAACTAAAAACAGCGTTACCACTGAGAGACAGTGCAGTGCAGAGACCACAGACAGTGCAGTGCAGATGCCACAGACAGTGCAGTCCAGAGACCACAGACTGGATAGTGCTGAGACCACAGACAGTGCAGTGCTGAGACCACAGACAATGCAGTGCAGAGACCAGACAGTGCAGTGCAGAGACCACAGACAGTACAATGCAGAGACAACAGACAGTGCTGTCTTGAGACCACAGACAGTGCTGTGCAGAGACCACAGACAGTGCAGTCCTGAGACCACAGACAATGCAGTGCAGAGACCACAGTCAGTGCAGTCCTGAGACCACAGACAGTACAGTGCTGAGACCACAGTCAGTGCAGTCCTGAGACCACAGACAGTACAGTGCAGAGACCACAGACAGAGACCACAGACAGTACAGTGCTGAGACCACAGACAGTGCAGTCCTGAGACCACAGACAGTACAGTGCAGAGACCACAGACAGAGACCACAGACAGTACAGTCCTGAGACCACAGACAGTGCAGTCCTGAGACCACAGACAGGATAGTGCTGAGACCAGAGACAGTGCAGTGCTGAGACCAAAGACAGTGCAGTGCTGGGACCAGGGATAGTGCAGTGCTGAGACCACAGACAGTACACAACGAAGGAAAGTTCAGTACTGAGACCATTGATAGTATAGTGTTGAGACCACAACAAAGGACAATGCAGTGCTGAGTCCAGAGATAGCATAGTGCATAGACCAGAGACAGTGCCGCTGTGCTGAGACCACAGACAGTACACAACAAAGGACCGTGCAGTGCTGAGACCACAGATATTGTAGTGCTGAGACCAGAGACAGCGCAGTGCTGAGACCAAAGACAATGCAGTGTTGAGACCAAAACAGTACATTGCTGAGACCAAAAATAATGCACGACCAAAAACAATGCAACGCTGAGACCAAAGACAAAGCACGACCAAAAACTGCAACACTGAGACTGAAGACGATGCACGACCAAAAACCCTGCAACGCTGAGACCAAAGAAAATGCACGACCAAAGTCCAACGCTGAGACCAAAGACAAAGCACGACCAAAGACGGTGCAACGCTGAGACCGAAGACACAGCACGACCAAAGACAGTGCAACACTGAGACTAAAAGGCAGCTGCAGTGCAATGCTGAGACCAAAGAAGTGCCCAAAGGGAACTAACGCATTTACCGAGACCACCGACAACGCTCTACGCTATTATACCCTATAACATCCAGCCCCGACGTGATCTGCAGTGTACTGCACATCGCTGCTTCTCATTTCCCCTTCTCTCAACGCTTTCATTCGCATCCTGCAACTTTAAAGACCATCGCACTCTGTCTTCGCTTCTCCCTTTACCCTTCTAGTCGGTGGGTCACCCACTGTGAAGAGAAACAGTTACGTGTAAGGAAGATCAGTGTTGTCAACAGTGCCTGCACTAACAGGTCTTTTGGCATTTGGGAGGTGTCGGCAAATAACCACAACTGAGCTTAAAGAAGCAGACACCCACTGTTTCTTTCATTATTCTGGTTGGATCACAGATGGCTGGTTTTCCTGCCTGTTTGATGTTGTTGTTGTTGTTGTTGTTTGTTGGCTGGTTGGTTGGTTCTGTATTGTTGTTGTTGTTCATTGAGCTTTGCTTTTGTGTTGTCGTTGTTGTTTTTTCTGTTGTTTTTCTTCTTTCTTTCTTTGTTGTTGTTGTTGTTGTTGTTGTTGTTGTTGTTGTTGTTGTTGTTGTTGTTGTTGTGTGTGTGTGTGTGTGTGTGTGTGTGTGTGTGTGTGTGTGTGTGTGTGTGTGTGTGTGTGTGTGTGTGTGTGTGTGTGTGTGTGTGTGTGTGTGTGTGTGTGTGTGTGTGTGTGTGTGGGTGTGTGTTTTGTATGTGTTTTTATTTGTTTGTTTGTTGTTGTTGTTTTGTTTTTGTGTGTGTGTGTGTGTGTGTGTGTGTGTTTTGGGTTTGTTTTTTGGTCGGTTGGTTGGTTTGTTTGTTTGTATTTATGTGAATTTGCTCAAGCAAGTAATCTGTCCATTGTTGGTGTACTGGTCGCTGTGTGTGTGTGTGTGTGGGGGGGGGGGGGTATGTGTGTGTGCGTGCGTGCGCGCGCGCCTGTGTGTGTGTGTACGTGTGCATATCTGTGTGCATGGGCGTGTGTGTATGGACTTCCGGTAAAGATGGCGATATCAACATACAAAATAAACCATCTAGGCTACATGGTGTGCAGTGCTATCGTTTCGTTAAACTTGCCAGAAGTAACTTATGGCTACGATATCATTCTTTTATTTAATACTATAATTACTTGGGATGAAAATAAAAATATAATATAGTTGTAATTGTGTCTAAGCTGAACTTTATCTAACTTGTTTGTAATGTCAATGAACTAAGCGACGCTTGCGAAACTGAAACAAAAATGGCCGCTCCCTTGTGCTGCATTCACTTTGCGAACGCAAGCGAAGAAAATGTTGTTTCACTGAGTGAGAGATCTGCCATCAGACTCAGAGAATGTATTGATGAATCGACTGAAGAGTCTTGATGGAGAACAACAGGAAATTGCAAGCCGGCTGACTGATGGTTTAGGTGAGCCAGAAACCATTTCTTTCCCGCCGCAGTACGTACACCACAAACTATGCTACTTGAAATTTACCGACAAGAACAGGATCAGCGCAGCAGTGAACAGAGGTGAACGAAACAGAAACAAGATGAAAAGAAAGAAAGTGATGGGGCAGTTTGTAAAAGGACAAGGAGATCACAGACGGGAACTTATTGTAAAGCCTAGGACTACGACAAGTGCAGGTTCATCGACCAATGTGAGTCAGGTGTGGCAGTGCCAGGGTATTTGGTGATGTCTGTGTTACTTGTCGAAAGGTGAAGTATGTCACTGACGTGACAGGGCAGCAAAAGTTAGGAAGCCCGACAAACTGGTATTGTGTCAGACGTATGAGGCAGAGAGACTGTTGAGGCCAACAGCTGAGAAAAAGAGTGATGATGATCTAGTGTTGCTGCTTATTAATGATGTCGACTTAATTGAAAAAGAAGTACCATCACTCCTGCTACAAGACGTACACTAAAGTGTATGAAAAAAGGCCTAGTGGATCTACCTCTTCCTTTCAAGCTGCGTTTGAAGTTTTCGCAGACGAAGTAGTTACACTGAACGAAACAGAAGGAGGGGAAATCATTGATCTGACCAGACTGCGCAAAATCTTCACTGACATATATTTCCGTGTGAATAGTGATGAGGAACCTAGTGCTGCTGTTGTGGGCAGCAAAACTTTAAGATGTGCACTGAAATCTGAATTTCCACAGTTGTCATTCATGCGAGTGACTAACCTTAGGTGGTCGGAGCTTGTGTATTTTCAGGAAAATAAATCAGCACTGCACCTTTTAACTTCTTCTGGCACTGAGTCAGACTCTTCAAGTGGTGAAACACCAGCCAGAAGTGGTAAAGAAAAGTATCGAACAGTACACAGTCGTGAAGAAGTCCGTCAACCGTTTCATTCTGCCACTGGTTTGAAAACAAAATTAGAGCAGTCTCCAAAGTTGAATGCTGCTTGGCCACCCCTTGCTGCATGCTGCAGATCTAACATGTGATGCTGCTGCAGAAATGATTCCCTACCAACTCTTTAACTTCATGGCTTGGCTTACTGGATATTCAGATGAAATTCCTGATGAAGGGGACTTGGTGCAGGTGAAAGAGCCGCAGAAAGCTAAACTTCTCTCTGTGTACCAAGATATTATCTATCTTCTGAGTAAAGGCAAGACTGAAGCAAACTCCCAAACACCTTGCTTTAGGACTCACTGTTATACATTTGACAGGGTGTGTGCAACTTGTTACCATATTAAATGGTCTTGGCCACAGTGCTTCAGCTGATTTTGTGTTAGATTTTGACTCCTCTTTGGCACAGTTCAGGGCACTGTCAGACAACGTAGTTCCTCCGGGATTTACAGACACATTCACTACACTTGTCTTTGGCAATAATAACTTTGGTGAGGAAACACTGTCTGGTAAGGGAACAACTCATGTCAGGAATGGAATTATTGTTCAGTGAGATGGTGAAAGTCCTGACAGAACATCATTGCCAAAGGTGCGAGGCAAGCGTTTTCAGGTACCAGAGTCTTCAATTCCAGCCTTACTCACACTCAAGCGTCAAGGACCTACCACTGTTTTTTCACAATCGGGTCTCAGTAGTGCAGCCGAAGGTCAGTTTTCGGAAGCAGTAGACTTGGACACAGCCCGGCTTCGCCATTTGCAAGTTGCCGATTGTATCACCGAGATGCCTTCCTGGATGGACTGGTTTCAATACTGCGCTTGACCTGTCACTCCCCTGCAAGAGCCTCATTGGCAGTCTTCCCAGTGATTGATGGCAGCTCCACGCAGATGGATGTGGTGAATGTAGTACTGCAACGCAGTCTTGTCATAGCTGACAGGTTTGTAATCCAGTTTCAAAATCATGTAATTTATGTAACGTGCAAACTTCAGTGCATGTGCTAACAGATACAGAAAGAAATAGTTTTTCTTAGAAACAGATTACACTACAAAATAAGCCTAGCAATAAATGAATTAAACTTTTCCTTGACCTTGTTTGATTTCAGGAGTCAGCTATGTCAAGACTGCGTTGCAGTACTACATTCACCACATCCATCTGCGTGGAGCTGCCATCAGTCACTGGGAAGATTGCCAAGTGGTAGTGGGAGTGAGGTGAACAAAGCTAGCAAAATAGCTGATACAGTGATAGCCTTCTGGTCTACTGATGTCTTGGGTGGGGGGGGGGGAGAGAGAGAGAGAGAGAGAGAGAGAGAGAGAGAGAGAGAGAGAGAGAGAGAGAGAGAGAGAGAGAGAGAGAGAGAGAGCAATTTTACACTTGTGCTCATTTGCAGATTAAAAACAAGAATATGTGGTGGTCGTGATGGACCAGACGATATACTGCAGAGAACAGCACATTCGGTGGCAGGATTAAGTACCTCGACGGGGCCTTGTTCTTCGGTTAGGGGAATCCATACTTCCATGGCGTTCCTGGGGACTGTTGGGAAGAGGTATTGTAACAACTTTATGCAGATCGAACACCATACCTTTATGTGCCAAGAAGTTAAAATGAAGAAGTAACTTAAACAACAAGAAAAACAATAGCATCAACAGTAAAAACAAAACTCATCACCAGAGATGTGTGTGTGTGTGTGTGTGTGTGTGTGTGTGTGTGTGTGTGTGTGTGTGTGTGTGTGTGTGTGTGTGTGTGTGTGTGTGTGTGTGTGTGTGCAAACATAAGGTCTTATTTAAATCGGAATATATATGTATTAATCTGATTTTATTTATAAAAATATTTTTTAAAGGCGTACGCGTTGACAAGAAGGGAAATAATTTGTTTTGTTATTTGGAACTATTCATACTCCATGATTGATTTTTACAGAACATTGTAATTTGTGCATGAAGAGAGCTTAATGTAAAAAAAAAAAAAAAAAAAGGTAAAAAAAATCTACTGGTCACTGCCATGTGAACAAGCATTAAAAGTTTCCTGTCTATTAACTGCCTTAGTGAAAACTGCTTCTGCTTCTAGACCATGAGTTTGTTGCTGCTGCTGTTGTTGTCGTTCTTGTTTTTGCTGATGCTGTAAGTTTTCATTCTAAAGGAGATTTATGGCTAAAACATAATTATCTGTTTCTACAGCTCCTTTTTGACTTGCTTGTGAAGCAAAAGTGAGTCTATGTACTGACCCCCCGTCATCTGTCCGCCTGTCTGTCTGTCTATCCTAGAAAATCTTAACATCTTATGCCGAAGCTGTTAAATCAACTCTACCGCCGGATCCAGAATGTCACTAAGTCGGCCTCAGGATAGTCAGTGCGTGCTCAGAATACTCCTGTTGAGCATTCTGATTCTAGCGATACTGGAAAACTGATGTCGCGAAAACAGAAACGGAACGGAAATCGAAAACGTGAATAATTTATTTTTTGTTTTTTGTTTTTGTTGGGTTTGTTGTTGTTGTTGTTATCACCTTGATGTGAACAGACATAAAATAAAACATCGATTGATTGATTGCATGTGTGTATGTGCGTGTGGGCGTCCGCGCGTGTGGGTGTGTGTGTGTGCGTGTGCGCGCGTGCGTATGTATGTGTTCTGTTGCGTCGTTCTGTGCTACGGATTCCAGCTGCCGAGGTGTCGTTTGGTGTGGACGGCCATCAGGGGCCTGCCAAGTAAGCCAGTCTAAGGTCACGTGACTGCCTCTTTAAACTTGAGGCCACGCTGAACCTTCGCCCAAAGCAGAGTGCGACTATTGGCAACCTTTGAGTGTCGTGGGCGTGGGATGCACAGATCAGAGACTGATGCAGAGGAAGCAAGCAGCATCCACCGGGAGTGGGTGCAGCCAGGGCCGTGGAAAAGATGATGTTTGGGTGCACCCAGTTACGCTGGCGTTGAATGATCAAAGTACTGAGACCAAGAAAGAGACTTTTTCTTTTCCTGGCGCACCCCCCCCCCCCCCCCCCACACACACACACACGCACAGAGTGTAGCTAAGTAATTAGTATGAGTAGATGTATCAAGTAATCAGTATGAGTAGATAAGTACCCAATATGAGTAGACTATTAAGAAACCAGTACGAGTAGATGCATGAAGTATTCAGTATGAGTAGACTAAGTAGTCAGTACGAGTACATGTATTAAGTAATCAGTGTGAATAGATTATTAAGTAACCAGCATGAGCAAATGAATTAAATACAAGTTAGTGTGGATAATTAAGTAACCAGTAAGAGCAAATGTATTAAATACATGTATGACTAGATGTATTAATCAACCAGTATGAGTAGAGGTTTCAAGCAAACAGTGAAAGTATTTATGACATTGCACACCACCACTCCACACACCACCACTCCACACACCTAGTGCCGGTGTTTATAAACATACCGACCCGGACGAGTAATGCTATTGTCAGTCCCTCGAGCGGGTTCAGAGACCAGCTGCATGCACCAGACCAAGTTAGGACTTGTTGGTCCAAGTATCAGAAGACATCAGCGAGAAGCCACTGAGCGGGCATGCACACCATCCTGGTTTGGCCGCTGGTGCCACTGGCTGTTCCGGCCTTTGATACCCTCTTTTCTTCCTGTCGGTCAGATGATTGGGGTGATAAGTAATGGGTGCTATTTGTGTACGACAGCTGTGGCTGCAGCCTCCTAAGACCCCCCCCCCCCCCCCCCCCCCCCCCAGGGCTGACTTTTTCTTTTTCTTCTCGGTTGCTGCTACACTGAAAGTCCAGTCTGCAAGATGAATGTGGCTGACAAGATGTTTCAGCGACCACCGGCAAAGGGTGTGCATGTTCAACTCTCACATGACGTACATGTGCACACCACTTAGCCTTCCCTCCGTTGTGTCAGGGCCCCCTTTCAGCCTCATCAAACATCTCAACCGCTTCGCCACGGCGTCCCCTCGCAGACTTTACCCGTCTCATAAACCCGGCTTCAACCTACCCTGAAAATACGCCTAGTACCACCCCGGAAGAGCTGCACAAATTTACACAATGTGTGTGTGCGTGGGGTGGGGGTGGGGGGTGTCAGTGTGCGTTACTACGGTATTGGAGGTGGTGTTACGCGATATCTGATAAATGGTGGGATGCAGAACGTGGTGGTGTACCGCTGATGTGATGTGGAAAGCGAAACAGAGTACTGGGATGTGGAATTGGCTGTGATCACGGTCAGATGTGGTGGAACGGTGCAATGTCACTTTGTGTAAAATGTGGTGTGATGCGAGATGCATAATGTGGCCAGTCGGCTATGGTGTGATCTGAAATGTGGCGTGGAGTACATGCGGGAATGTGGCGTTATGTGGTACGTGATGTGAAATGGGGTGCAATACGAGATGTGGTGTGATGCATAATGTGGACGAAATGGTGCGATTCGAGAGGTGCTGGTGTGATACGAAATGCGATATGGTGAGGAGTGATGTGGAATGTGGTGTGGTCTGGAATACAGAGTTGGTGTTTAATATGGAATGATGAAGTGTAAAATGTGGTAATGATGTGATGAGGTGCGAGATGCAATGGCAATGTGTTATACATTCCACATCTCACCACCACAGCTCAATATTTCACATCAAACCACATTTCCGGCACAGCACCACATCTCACATCACACATTTCAATACCACCATATCACATAGTGTGATGTGGAACGTTTTGCAATCCCAGATGTGGGACGTTGTGCCTTATTCATCCTAATGTGGCTGTGATGTGGAACAAGTTGCGAAATAGAATATGTGCGATATGGTGTGATGCTACATGTGATGTCGTGTGATGTCAGATGTGAAATGTGGTGATGCGATGTGGTACATGGGGAATATGGTGGTGTGCTGTGATGCAAGATGTTAAATGTGGTTGTGGAATACCCGTGTGAAACGGTTTGACGCCATATTACTAATTAGGCATGATAGTGTGATGCGGAATGATGGTCGAAATGCAGTGTGGGATATGTGGTGTGGTTTGCAATGTATGTGGGATAATGTGATGTGTGATTTATATTTGAATTTGGCGATGTGCATGGCGTAGTGTGAGATGGAATGTGGGAGTGATGTGGAATGGTGTGCCGAGATGTGGTGGAGTGATTTAATGTGAATTATGGTGCGATGTGAAATGTGGTGTGATGTGGAATGTTTGAATTTCAGATATGCGATGTGGAATGTGACTGAAATGCAAAATGTGTGATGTGGAATGTGGTGTCCTGGTATGTGGACTGTTGCATAATACAAGATGTGGACAGTTACGATGTGATGTGAAATGTGGTGGTATGGAATTGTGGTGGTGAAGACTGTTGCATATGCAATGTACTGTAGGATTGTTGTGTGATGTCTCATGTGGAAAACGCTGCAACGTGTTGTGATGTCAGATGTGGTGGTGTAATGTGGAATATGGTGTGGTGTGAAATATGCTGACTGATGCTGAATGTGAGTGTGGTGTGGTATAGTTGTGGATGTGGACTGTGTGATGTGGAATGTTGTGCTTTGATATGTGGTGGTGTGAAATGGTGGTGGGAGGCAGACTGCGGTGTAATGTCAGATACTGATAGAATATGGTGGTCCGAGGTGAGATGTGTTGCGACATTAAATGTGGCATGGAACATGCGGTATGTAGTAATGTGATGTGGAATGTTGTGCAATGGTGGTGTGGTGTGACGTGAAAGGTGGTGTGATGGAATGATGTGTGGTGTGAAAACGTTTAGTGTGGTGTTGAGTAGTGTTATGTGAATTTCAATTTGAACCCTACTACATACATAAACACTACAGCACTTGTGATGTGGAATGTGGCCGGAACACACACACGCACGAAACCAATGGTACCCAACTTCACGCACACTGGCAAAGTAATCAGAGTCCAGAGGGGAAAAGGTGGGTGTTGAGGGCAGACTTAAATGATACTACTGAAGATACATATTTATTATAAGGTGTGGTGTGGAATGGCATGTTGTATGATGTGGAATGTCTGTAGCCTGGATGGACTACAGAGTGTGAAGTGGTGCAGAATGGTGTGGTGAAAAAGAATATATGGTGTGAAATGGTGTCGTGAAATTGCGGTGTGGTGTAGAATGTCATGGTGTGATTTTAAATGTTTTGTGGTATGGATAAGGTTATGTGTAGCATTCAGAGCAGTATTATGTAGTGTTCAGTGTAATGTCAGTTCAGTACTGTTTACGTGTCAGTAGGATTCAGTGTACACAGTGCCGTTCAGTGTCAGTCTATAGCGTCGGCTCAGTTCTGTAGCGTTCAATGCAAGCAGCGTTCAGAGTCTATTGCATCAGTTCAGTTTCTTAAGCGTTCAGTCTTTAGGGTAGAGTCTGTAGCATACAGTCAGTGGTCATCAGTGTTAGCTGGGTTACAGTCTACGGCGTTCATGGTCTGCCTACTATTATTCAGTGTCGGTAGTGAGTTCAGTCTAGTATTCAGTTGTCAGCGGGGTTCAGTCGTTCAGTGTCTGTGGCGTTCACGGTGTGTACTGTTCAGTGGGTCATTCTCCGTCTATATTCTTCAGGGTCTGCAGTGTTCAGAGCACTGGCTGTTCACCAAGTGTCTGTCATGTTCAGAGTCCACACTCTGAAGGTCTTCTGCCACTGTGCAGTTCTTAAATTTTAACATCCCGTCAACCACAGAGGGTCACCTGAGGACAAAATACAATGTAAAATTATTATTTTTAAATCCACTTCTCAATGCACAATGACACAGGTTTTGGTACGTATTTATTTTCGGTAGGTACTCACCGGGGGAACCTACTTGTCAGCTCTAGGTTCTCAACAGGGAATCTTAATTTCTGTGTCCACAGTATCCCACTGTGGGAGCCCTCATGTGTGGAAAAACGGGTCGTGCTCAGAGCATCAATGCACAGGCGTGTTGGAGAGGTACTGCAGTCATTATATTGTATTATATTATACCAATGTTAAATCTGCAGATACATCTGCTGTGGGCAAAGTTCACGACAGCGTAAGTGTGGCACAAAGCAGAACAAATTATCCGAGTCAATCATGCCTTTGGTCACGCTTGGATGAGTGACTACATTTGTATATACATGTCTACTTGTGTAGGACACACACACACACGCACACGCGCACACACACACACACACACACACACACACACACACACACACACACACACACACACACACACACACACACACACCTGGATATGCGTGTATGAGTTTACGAATAAAAAGTGTTTTTCCACACATATCTGGATACATGCATGTGCGAGTTTATGAATAAAAATGGTTTTCCGGACTTACCGTTTCAAGACGGCCACAAGCTGGTGGTATGTACTGACTTGGTCATTTGTTCAGTTACAAGTGGGGTGTTCACTGCTGATTCTGCGTGTGCTCGTAGGCTGCATCGTCTTTTATTAGGAAATATTTTTCTCAACAGATTTCCATAAAAAGCACACAAACTCGGTATATGTGTTCCTTTATGGCACAAGCAGGCTATCGTTAAAAGAAGAAGAACCCGTTTGACTTCCAAGTATTACAGTATGCATAAAATAATGTGTGGTGTTTGTCAGGTCTATGTTTAAAGAGAACGAGGCCAAGAGTGCTCATGCAGAACCTACAACAAAATGATTTGACAGGGCTCCACGATTGATGTCATTCCCTAGCAAATGACATAATTACAAAAGAGGGAAATCGCCCATGATAACCATTGACAACATGCACCAAGGATACATCTTCAGAGTGTGTTCTGTTGTGCTTCTTGCTGAAGTGTTACAGGTTCTGCTGATGTTGTTCATTTTGTTTGCTTGCTTTACTTCAGAGTTCAGGAGCTGTGTGAAAGTCGAGGTGGCCGTCATGGGCTCCCCGTCCTAATGAGCCTTATGGTTTCTGTGGACGTAAAGCAACACTGAACCATGCACACGAATTGGTCACAGTTTGTTCCTGTCAACCCGATCCACATCATCATCTGGCTTTACTTCATATACCTTCTTGAGGGTGAGGGGGCTGGAGGGGGTGTACGTGCATGCTGTACTTTGTTGCTGAAGTTGCCCTCTGTGTAACGGGGGCTGGGGCTAACTTGAATACTGTGAAGAGAACAGTTACTTTACACTAAAAATCAAACCAATCTTATATATATATATATATACACCTCTCTCTTCATATATATATATATATAGAGAGAGAGAGAGAGAGAGAGAGAGAGAGAGAGAGAGAGAGAGAGAGAGAGAGAGAGAGAGAGAGAGAGATTCATCTAAAAAAAAGTCAGTATTCAAATGAGCCTAAAAATACATTGTACTTCCTGTTCTGATTGACAGCCAAGCGTGACGATGCGCGTGTGGACATCCTGTTTTATCGCCCTGCTGCTCATGCTGTTGCTGGCCAAGGTGAAGGTTGATGTCTTCAGGGTATGACCATTTAGCTTGTAGGTGGCTTGCTCTTGCTGTTTTCTGCACTGGACATGGACCACTGCAGTTCCCAGCTGAGGTCTGGAGAGCATCCAGGTCCTTCTACACACAAGCACACAACTGACCCCAGCTCCCCGCCTGCACATACTGACAGTGACACAAATATGCACCCCTTGGCGAACACATACACATACAAGAACATACATATGCACACAAATATGTATACACTGACATAGGCCAACACTAAACTGAACACGCACATAATTATAGCTCTTTCTCTCTTCCGTGCACTAGCTATTATAATACTTGAATGCACATTGGCATTGTTCAGTTTTACCGTGTTTTTGCCTGCACTGAACTGAATACGTACACACCTAAGTTGTGGGGAGGGGGTGAGGGGGGAGAAGACACGAAACTGAAGCATACAACCAAAAGTTGAAACTGACCCTAGCTGACTTCTTATCAGATTGTATCTCCATGATTCTGTCCTCTCATTTTGTGTGCGTGTTCTCTCTCTCTCTCTCTCTCTCTCTCTCTCTCTCTCTCTCTCTCTCTCTCTCTCTCTCTCTCTCTCTCTCATATCTACTCATCAGTAGCTTAGCAAGGACTAGTTGTTAGGTTTTGAATGAACCTAAACTACAATCGTTGTAAAATAAAGTTTTCGAGTTCTCTCTCTCTCACTCTCTGCACACTTTTTTCTTCTTCTTTTTTTTTTTTTTTTCTACAACTGCTTTGCACAAACATGAAAAAGGTAGCCGTTCAGCCATCTCTGTAATACAAGCAACTAAAGACAAAGGATCCAATCAAAAAAACTATTTCTGGTCTAAACAAATTATGAAGAGCTGCTGGAAGAAGGCTCTAACAGAAAGCCTTAAAAATCAGCATTGAGGAGAAATGAGCCTGCAAGTGAAATCTCACTGCCATAGGCTGAGACACACACAAGTGTTGTCTTTGAAAGTTTAGAAGCTAGACATTTTTCAAACCAATGTGGCATCTATAAGGTGGCAAAAATGGGTCACAGAAACCGGTCACATGATCACTGTAACCGGTCACGCAAAGATGTTCATATTTACAACTACTAG
This sequence comes from Alviniconcha strummeri, assembly GCA_963584105.1. Taxonomy (NCBI): domain Eukaryota; kingdom Metazoa; phylum Mollusca; class Gastropoda; family Provannidae; genus Alviniconcha; species Alviniconcha strummeri. Next base: position 24,779,947 of record OY757546.1, on the reverse strand, counting down.
AGCTGTACTAAGAGAGCTGTACACCCAAGTCCCTTCCCCATCTAGAACACACACACACACACACACACACACACACACACACACACACACACACACACACGCCATACACACTCTCTCAATGTGCAGCGTTTTTGGCTCACTTGCTTTTCAGGTCTTTTTTTTTTTCTTTTTCTTTTTTGAACAGCCTTTCGAACAAAATAACAGCCAGTACATGTATCTGACTGACTGCTGAAAAAAGAAAAAAAGAAAGAAAAAACTGGAAAGAAAGAAAGAAAAATGACAGAGGTTACAAATGCCCTGCAAAGTACTAAAGAGAATAGAACCCCCAAAGTGGAAAAGCTGAGTGGAACACAGTCTTAATTTTTTTTTTTTAAATGACAGTTCTTTTTTCTTTCTTTTTATCTTTTTAAGCAGCTACACAATGTGCTATGAAGAACAAAATCACTTTAATTATTAAGAAGACATGGGTGGAAGAAGACCCAAAGCCAAATCCCTAGAAAGAACTGAAAAGAAACGAACCACACTAGGTGCTAAAAAGAACAGTACCTAACTACTACTACTACTAAGAATAAATGGATATTTAAGTTTTCTTTTTTCTTCCTGTTTATATTTCCCTGAAACATGCATGTTTTGTTTTTGTTTTTTATGTCTAAGGTTTCTATATACTTATCTCTGTTCAAGTTTACAGTTGTAATCAACAAATTGCTTCAGCTTGTACAGGAACTGGAATAAAAACAAATTTTAAAAAAATAGTTTAAGGAGAAGTCCCGCAAAAGAACGCCTGCAGTGGGAGTAATGCAGATGCAGAAATTAAGGTCCCTCTGTTGAGAACACAGAGCTGTGAAAGTTTTCCATCTTAAAGCCAGGAGTAGGTCAGAACACAGCCACGCATGCTTCACCTGCTACCTGGAATTTCTTACTTGTCCTAATTTCTACCTTACTGGTTCATTCACCTACACTTTCATTCTCTAATGCCTACATTTTAAACTGCATTAGTTGTGGTTAATGCAATTTCCCCTGTTGACCCACGGAACAAAAGAGGTAACACTGCTAATCGTCATGACCGACTGAAGCAGATTCCTGTGTCAAGTGCTGTGTGTTTGCTGTTGACTGTGTTGTGTCAAGAACTGTGACCCAGCTTTTAACTTGTGATTTAGTGACTCATGTTTTGAGCTGGTACACACAAATTGTGAAAGTGTGATTTGTCCTGAGGTGATCCGGTGTGGCTCACAGGACATTAAAATCCGAACACTAGCCAACCGAAAAGAAGCACTCGAAAGAAAAAGGAACCCTACAAAACACTGAAAACAACAGAAGCATTTGTTAGCTAGTTAGTTCTTCATTTTTTATGTTCTATCAGCCACACCAGCTAGGTCACCTCTGGATGAATCACAAATATTCACGCTTACTCTACACCAGGTCAAAACAAAAACTATAAAATTAAAATTTTAAAAAGGCTCACAGTTCTACACAAAATTCAATCAATAGAAAACACAAGCAATATCAACATTTACGTTCACTTACATGCAGCTGAGAAATGTACTTCCAGGAGGGTTCTCTGAGACATTTTTCGCATAAATTTTAAAACACAATTTATCAAATCACAAGCATATACATGACTAATAAACTGGTGACAATAACACAGTCATTTAATAAACTGGTGACAATAACACAGTCATGTTTGGGTGCCTATTTATATTCTGCAGGCACTCAACACAGAAACCTGTTTAAATTGCTTGTGATGACTAGCATTGTGATTTGTCACCAAACGTGACATTAAGGGCCACATGAACACTGAGCTGAAATATACAAACAAAAGCCATCGGTAATTTTGAAAACGATTTACCAACAACTTATACAGGACTCATTTGATTTCAAATAACAACAAAGGGGAGGGAGTCATTTTAGAGCACACATCTCGTGCGACTCGTGTTCATGGCAGTCCACAGCAGGTATGGCCGCCATTATCTGAAAGACATTCTATGCAACACTGACTTGTGGAGAGGACGAGGGTCTGAAGAGTTTATTCTGCCACACCTGCTGCAAGATACGAGTGAGCTGGTACACATCAACACGGTGGTTTTTAGCTACTCATTGTCCAAAATTTGATGGGAGCCAAATCTGGAAAGCGGGCGGAAAGAAATCTTTGATGACCCGACCTCTGTGAGGAGTGGCACTGTCCTGCAAAGTGTGGCACCTGGTCCCATGGCTTGCGGATGAGGAGGCACACAATCTCGTCCCTGCAGCATAGGCCAGTTAGGGAGCCCTGAATGACGTAGAGTAGTATTCTGCCACTGAGGTGGATATATGCTGATCCACATCATTACCGTTCTGCCTCCATAGCGATGAACCTCCCGAACAGTGTATCCAGTGAAGCGTTCTCAAAACCTAAGACGGACGCATTTCCTGCCATCGTTGAAAACAACAGTGAAGCAGGAGACTCATCTGTGAAGGGGATCATGGACCACTACTGCCTGGTCCAGGGCACATGGCACGGACACCAAGCTGCACGGGTGCAGCAGTCAACCGAAGTCAATGGAATTCTGATTGCATCATGCTGTGTTCTTTGGGCCAAATCAAATTCATGCCACCTAACCCGGATCAAACGTGAAAAGTATTAACATAAAAATGTAGTTTCGCGTGCACCATTCAGTTTTCAGGCAGGTGCCCTGCATAGTAAGCAAAAATAGTTCTAAAGATTTAACAATTTAGGGATTAATTATTTTTAAATTGACACACTTTCCACTGGTGAGCAAAAAAGATTTTTTTTAAAGGCTGATGCAAGTGCGGTCTGCAGCACCTTGGCCTGGTGTCTGCAGCTTTCTTTGCTTAGCTGTCACTGCTCGGTGATGTTTTGAAAAAGTACACTGGCCCTTAGCTGTCACTGCTCGGTGATGTTTTGAAAAAGTACACTGGCCCTTAGCTGTCACTGCTCTGTGATGTTTTGAAAAAGTACACTGGCCCTTAACTTCTTGTGACCAGTGCACATAGACAGAGACAGACAGACAGACAGAAACAGAGAGACACAGACAGACAGACAGAATCAGAGACAGAGAGATATTGAGATGTGCTTGCTACTGACTGCTGCCTCCAGAACTGTGACACAACTGTATACTTATGGTACAGCGACTTGTATGTGTTCTAAAATGGTGAAGAATTTTGATATGTCCTGAGGTAACCTGGTACATTCAAATCCAAGCACTAATCAACTAACTGAAAAGAAGCACTCAAAGAGAAAAGCACCCTGCAGACCACTAGAAAGAACAGAACCACTTAAAAGAAAAGCTGGGTGGAAGACTGAAGCACAATCTGTAAAAAGAAGTACTAAGAAGACAAAGGAGCCCAGCCAAGTATCAATGAAACAAAAACCACTATGATCACAAACAAGAAGCTGGGTAGAAGGCCTAAGAGAATACTATACAAAAGAACCAGTCGGAAGAGATAGCAACCCTACGGAGTGCTAAAAAAAAAAAAAAAAAAAAAAAAAAATTGGGCAGAAGAGGCCAAAGAAACAGCCAGGAAAAGCAGCACTCAGGGGAGAAAGATGCCCTTGAAAAAGAACAACACAACCATGAAAAAGAACTTGGTAAAAAGGTTAAAAAGCCAAAGAAAAAGCCATAAAAGGAAGAATATGTAGAGAAAGATGCAATAATGCAATGCTAAAAAGAACACGGAGAAGAGAAAGCAGTAACATCAGTGAAAGCACATAGCCAGAGATTGTGACAATTAGCATCTTTGTAAAGCAGGTCTGTTTTTCTTACGGTGAATCACCGCGGACCCCTCCCCTTGAGGGAACTTCACTCCACCGGTGAAACAATAGTGTGGAGAGACCCTAGGGGATCTTGAGCCTGTTTACCACCTGTTTACAAGTGCATCACCCTGCAACAGTCTGTGACATGTGGACTACGCCCCAAACAGCACACTAAGAAGAGAGGAGCCCTAGGAAAAACTAAAAAGACCAAAATCACAACAAGAAGAGCTGGGACCTGGGTAGAAGAAGTGTATGAAAAAGACCCAAAAAGGAAGCATTCAAAATGAAAGGAGCACCATGAAATGCTAAAGGAGCACTATGAAAACCACTCTGAGAAGAAAAGAGCCCTAAAAAAAGAAAAGAAAAAAAGAAAAGAAAAAAAGACGAGTTCGGATAGACCATGGCCTAGCTAAAAGCTCTAAAAAGCAGCACTCGGAGAACACAGACAAGTGGCATATTTGTAAAGCAGGTAGTTTTTCTTACGGTGAATCACCGCGGACCCCTCCCCTTGAGGGAACTTCACTCCACCGGTGGAACAATAGTGTGGAGAGACCCTGGGGGATCTTGAGCCTGTTTACCACCTGTTTACGATTGTGTGTGAAATCACACTGCCACAGGCTGTGACATGTGGTCTACCCTCGAAAAGCACACTAAGAAGAGAGAAACGCTAAGAAATGCTAACCAGAACAAAACCACAAGAAGAGCTGGGTACAAGAAGGTGTATGAACAACCCCCACCCCCACCGCACCTCCCAAGGAAGCATTCCGAATTAAAGGAGCCCTATGAAATGCTGAACAAAACAAAAACACTAACAACAACAGCCAGACAGAAGAAGGCCAAAGAGAAAGCCATAGAATGAACCAGTCAAACTGGAAAGGAGCCCTACGAAAACGACTCTGAGAAGAACAGAGCCCTACACAATGCTAAAAAGAACAATAAAACCACTAAGAAGAAGAGTTCTGATAGAAAAAGGCCTAGCTAAAAGCTCTAAAAAGCAGCACTTGGAGAACACAGACAAGTGGCATATTTGTAAAGCAGGTAGTTTTTCTTACGGTGAATCACCGCGGACCCCTCCCCTTGAGGGAACTTCACTCCACCGATGAAACAATAGTGTGGAGAGACCCTGGGGGATCTTGAGCCTGTTTACCACCTGTTTACGATTGTGTGTGAAATCACCCTGCCACAGGCAGTGACATGTAGACTACCCCTGTAAAAGCAAACTAAGAGGAGAGAAACACTAGGCAATGCTAACCAGAACAAAACTACAAGAAGAGTTAGGTACAAGAAGGTGCAGGGGGAAAAAAAACAACCAAAGGAAGCATTCAGAATTAAAGGTGCCTTGTGAAATACTGGACAAAACAAAAACACTAACTAAATGAACCAGTCAAACTGGAAAGGAGCCCTACGAGAACCACTCTAAGAACAGAGCCCTAAAAAATGCTAAAATGAGCAAAACCACTAAGAAGCGTTCTGATAGAAGAAGCCTAGCAAGAAGCTCTAACAAGCAGCACTTGGAGAACACAGACAAGTGGCATCTTTGTAAAACAGGTAGTTTTTCTTACGGTGAATCACCGCGGACCCCTCCCCTTGAGGGAACTTCACTCCACCGGTGAAACAATAGTGTGGAGAGACCCTAGGGGATCTTGAGCCTGTTTACCACCTGTTTATGATCATGAGTGGAATCACACTGCCACTTGCTGCCACATCTGCAGAACATGACCCAGGCCCAAAAAGCAGTCTGCAGAGCATGCCCCAAAAAGCAGTCTGCAGAACATGCCCCAAAAAGCAGTTGAGAAAAAAGAAGAGTCCTACAAAACGCTGAAAAGAAGTTAGTTAGTTCTAGGATTTTTACATTCCATCATCCATACAGGGTCACCTCAGGACAATTCATACATTCACAGTTACTTTAAACCAGGGCAAAACAATGTCATCTAAATGCAAGTTTAAAAAATAAAAATAAGTATTTATATATATTATTATTTTTATTTTTTATTTTTTTTAAGCCCACAATTCTAGAGACAACACAATCAACAGCAAACATAACCAGAATCAGTATTTACATTTCACTTATTTACAACTAAGAAAGGTATGTACAGGCATGTTCTCTTTTGCGGATCATTTCAGTACAAAATTAAAATGATCAAATTACAAGTGTTCTAATTCACTGTTATGACACACAAGAACATGTTTGGAAGCCAATATTTATATTCCGCAGGCACTCGGTTATATCAGACAGCTTGTGATGACAAGTAGCATGACCTACACTAGTCACAAGTAGTCAAGTGTCATGTTAAGTGTCACTGCACTGAAAAACAGAAACTAAATCCATCAGCAATTTTGAAAAATGCAATTTATTTCAATCAATTAGCAACAATTTTATACAGAATTCATTCAATTTCAAACAACAAAATAGACATGCACTCTAAAATGACTCCACCCTTCTTTCCAAAGTCACAGACATGACTCACATTCATAGCTGTCAATAAGTGGGAAGATATTATTGCCACCATTAGATGAAAAACATTTGGTGCATTTTAAAAGCAGGTTCTTAAACTGAGAAAAGAAACTGTCAGCAAAAACAGTTTCAAAAATAAAATAATTCATTATTATAAAAAAAAAAAAACACTTACGACACATTTTTACCCACAACCAAAGAAGTTGTGAGTAAGAGGCTGATGCACATACGATCAATCTGCAACCTACTTTTCATCATCTGTCACTGCCCTGAGATTTTTCTACATTTTTTTGTTGTTGTTGTTGAAAAAACGTAAGGTGAAATGATTTTGGAAAACATGGTGAATGGACTGGGAAGAAAGATATTATCAGACAGAACTACTGAAACCTTCCTGGCAGACGGAGAAGCATGCATAGCTATACTTTGACCTACTCCAAGCTTTAATTAAGGGAGAACATTTCATAGCCCTGGGTTCTCAACACAGGGGACCTTAATTTCTGCACACACAGCATGCCACTGCAGGCAAACAAACAAAATCACTAAAAGAAAGAGCTGGCTAGAAGAAGACATCAGAAAGAAGAAAAAATACAAGACATTTCTGAAGAAAAAGGAGCCCCCAAAACTACTAAACAAACAGCAACACTAACAACAGTAGCTAGGCAGAAGGCACAAGAAAAATCCCTGAATGGAACATACAGGTTACAAAGAAGAAACACTATAAATCACAAGTCATCATCATGAAAATCTTGGTGTATCTAACCTTCTAAGAAAGCCCTCTGCACTTATATTATCCTGACAATCATACAAGGTTACAACAGAGACCACTACATCATGATTACAAACAAACCAAAACTCTACCAGTGATTATGATAGACAGTTTTCAAACCTGTGTGGCAGATGTAAGATGTTGAAAGTGCTTCACAGAAACCAGTCAGATAATCACTGTAACCGGTCAGACACATAGCCGTCCATACCACTACTATATATATATATATCTCTTATACAGTACTATAGCAATACTAGAAACACCCAAAGTTCTCCTTCCTTGTCTAGCATGCACACACATAACATGCACTCTCTTGCTGTGATGTACTTGAAAACTTTTGCTTTCATTTTTGAGAACCAATCAAACAAAATCACAACTAACAGTCTGACCAATTGCTGATTTTTTTGCTGGTATAATATATATATATAGAGAGAGAGAGAGAGAGAGAGAGAGAGAGAGAGAGAGAGAGAGAGAGAGAGAGAGAGAGAGAGAGAGAGAGAGAGAGAGAGAGAGATCATATGCTGATCTTAACTGATATAATAAAAAATAATAATAATAAAAAAATACCAGTTAATGTGAACCCTGACTACATTACAAATGCCAACACACCAGTAACAAAGTTACAACAAAAATGTCCTAAATATATCTGTTAAACACACACACACACACACACACACACACACACACACACACACACACACACACACACACACACACACACACACTACATGCACAGTCACATCAATGATGGAGACAGAAGAACAGGGGGGAAAGACATGTAATGTTTGTGTCAGGAGCTACAAGAGAACAGAAGAGCTTTGAAGACTGGAATTCAAAAAATAACTTGCGAGCCCTGTGCTAGTTTCCTTTTAGTGATGACTTTCTCTTACACATTCCATGGTGGTTACTTCTTTCTGCAGGGAGTTTCTCTTACAGTCCCATGCTGCTTTACATGGGAAGTTTCTCTTAGTCTTACACACCCTGTGCTGGTTTATGCGGGGAGCACCTCTTATGGGTCTCCCTGCTGGTCTATATGGGGAGTTTCTCTTACATGCCCAGTGCTGGTTTATGTGTGGAGTTTCTCTTACACACCCCATGCTGGCTTCTTTCTCTTGGGAGTTTTTCTCATAAGGTCTATGCTAGCTTCTTTGTGTAGGGAATTTCTTCTTTACAAAACAAAAAGAAAAAAGGTAAAAGTGAACAAAAATGTACATAACTGAGTAATGTTGCTCTTCAAGGCAGAGGCGGACATCCAATACAGGCTCCACAAGGTTGCATCACATCTTCCAGCAGACAGTGCTGAAATAAATACAAACATGAAATGGGTACCTGTTAACAGTAACTATACACAAATAAACAAAAGTAAGTGGTTGAACAATTTACCCACCCACCCCCACCCCACCCCTGATACAGCCTAATGCCTTCTGACCTGAAAAGTGTTGAACATGACAAAAATTTGAGTAATCTTATTCTGTGTTAAAAAATATAAAATAATAATGTAATAATAAGAAAAAAATAAAAATAAAAGAAGAAAGTTGTTAGCCCTTTTCAAGACAGCATGAAAACTTCAATAAAAATGGGACTACCCCCTTTAAAATGATACAAATTTCATTTCAAACTTATGCTTACACAGGCCTTCACTACAAAAACCCTATTCCACCTCCTCCCCTTCCTCTGGTGCATAATCCTCAGGTGACCAAGTAGACAGCAACAGGCAAAATAAATACAAATGTAGTTAGTTCTTGGGTTTTAATGTCAACAACACACGGTCAACTCAGAAAGAAGTACAAATGAGCAGAAAGAAAAATTGAAGAGAGAGAAAGACGTAAAATATTAACAGTGTCAGCAACACCACCATCAGCAACACCATCAGTGACATTGACAGCATGATAAAGGCAATAATTAGGGCACAAAGAGAGAGGACAAAGTGACTGTAATTTATCATTTATGGCAATGGGTGAAGCATGCATGGCTACATTCTGACTGTGCCAGGTTTTCAACAGTGGGAACCTGAATTTCTAAGTCAGTATGCATGAGAAAAGAATGATCACAATTAGCATATATATATATCAAAATGTCCACAAGTGTGTGGAGTACCTTGCCCATCTTCTTACCTATTCATTTATATGGTAGTCTACAATGTCATGCACAGCTGACATATCCATTCACATTTGATTTATTAAACTGCATGTCCATTCTCACAATTATTTTCCCCAAAACAAACATGTGCACTCATATACTGGTCTATGCAAATACATCTACATGCTGATTTAGTGTATCTGTTCATTTCTATAACTGGCATAGTAGCAACACCCATACCCATCCATTCAAATACTTCTCCAGTCAACAAACTGGAAACACCAATACACACACACACACACACACACACACACACACACACACACACACACACACACACACACACACACACACACACACACAAAATATATATATACATGTCATTAAGACTTGCACATAATGGAAACATAAATTTGGCTACAAATATATACAGGCTTATGCAGTCAACTAAGCAGTCAACTGGGAAAAAGAGTGGCTGTCTCCATGACAAGTCTTGTCTGTTTTGAAATTATAAACCTTTGGATCCTTACTAATAATCATTAATTTGTTAACCTTGGCATACCATCCAACCCCAGACAGACACGTCTTTTCTCTGCAAACAATGCATTTTTATTTTGACATCACCTTGAAATTTTGAATAATGACCAAAAAAAAGACTTAAAACTGGATTGCTATTTATTGTACATGTATACAGATTGCTTACAAGTTTGTGTACCCAGCCAGTTTTGTTGGCAAAAATTTACATCCACCAAAGAACTGAACATATTCCTGGAGCAAATTTCTATATTTATAAAACTCTTAACTGGGTCTCAGAGATTTCCGCTTTATTTTCCTGTTATCTTGGACTGTTTAACCAGGGTTGTCTGAACAGTTCAGATCCCCCCAAAACAGCCTGTTGAGTGAAAAAAATAGAAAGAAGTGCACATAAAGCAGTAAAAAGCACCTTAGTGAGCAAACAAAACACTGCCACTCCATAAAGAAGAAAAAGAAGAAAAAGAGTGATTTTTGTTTTTACTCTGATTATCCAAAGTAAGTAAACATAGTGCCTAACAAAGTAACATTCACAGAAACAATGAGGCTTACTAGGGATGTGGAGAAGGGGAAGGGGGTATGGAGGTGGGGGGAGAGGGAGATTAATAATATATATATATATACCTATCGCTGCACTGTCACCACCAGAATGAGCCATTTTAATGTTCCATTAATTGTGAGGGACAAATCCGTCACAAGACAGTGTCCATAGACCACAACTTTTGAAGAGAAAGGAGAGCCGAAGCAGATTCGAACCGAGGTCCTTCTCAAGCCACTATATCCAGCCTAACGTCTTACCGCTAGGCCAAACCGGCTCTGAGTGTGATTATCCCGCGAGATTACCCCCCACCCCATCCCAATGCTTGGGTGCACATTTCTACGCTTGATTAAACACTCATATTTTTGTCATCCTGGCGTTTGTCAGTTTTTTCAAGTTGCAAAGATCTGAAACTTCTGGAAAGTTGCAATTAACTTCTGCGACAGTGTGAACTTACTTTGAGTTTTGCACGCAGCAAACACAATATGTTGTGGAGTCGGCGCCACTGTGCAGCTTCTCTGACCGGCCGTGTGTTATGTTACATCAACGACTACACCTAAAACAAAACAAAAAATTTACCCCCTTTAATGCAGGCACAGTAACAGGTGTCCAAGATGGGCCAGCACTGCCCGCAATTTATTTGTGACGCCGTAATGATGTCGGCGACTGACTTCCGCTTGGTCGAGTTTGCGGCTCTGCACGTGCTCCATTCGAAGTACCAAAAGAACGAAAGAAATAAGACACGTTTAAACCTAGCACCAAACCGCGGTTGCCTAGGGGTGCTCTGAACTTATTCAGGCTCAGTTGTGGTACTGCCCTGGGAACCCACAGAAAGACGCAGCGGCATAAGCACACAGGCACACGCATGTAGTCGCGTCACATTGAGCTCGCTCGACACAAACACACGCAGTTCGCCCCGTCCGTGTATAACACATACGCTTTTGCACAAAGACATCAATCTGACAAAATCATACCTGTAAATCTCGCCAAAACTGCTAATGCTGCCTTGCCATTTCTGTATTAACTTCAAAATGTTCAGTCTAAATCAACAAGGAGACCTGCTGTCTGCCCCACCATGTCATTTGACTGACTAAACTTCGGAAAGGCATCACGTGTTCAGTAAAACCAGCACGGGCCAAATGGAGCTGCCTCGGGTTGACCAGCCACAGGCACCCGATACTGTGGAAAAATTGTTAGAGGTATACAAGGTGGAAAGTTGTCAACAGTAAAAGAAAATTCAGTTCTTGCAAGCACCT
>OY757546.1:24741211-24767171 GCA_963584105.1 Alviniconcha strummeri | reverse complement strand
GAGCAATCGAGACGATCGCTGGTTTGAATCTCAATTTTGTGCACTGTGTAACTTTCAGTCATAATCACAACTGTTCTAACGGCCTCCTGCGGCTTCAGTCTTTGGTCTTGTCGCGTTTCCCCGGGCGAAGCCGGACCACTCCCTTAACTGAAGCTGAATAGCGCAAATCCTCCGTGGCTGCCGGCTTTCTACGAGAAAACCGGCCCGCCGACTTTTCCATGTGAGACTTTTCCATGTGAGACAAAAATCCTGTTTATGACAAACCTAAAATATAACGGTCACAATATGCAAATAAAGTCTGTCGGTAAGCAACAGGATGCCGAACGGCCGCTGCGGAAGTCTCCGGTACGTGACCCCCCCCCCCCCCCCCCCCGCCCCCGTACAGTTTTCACACTTACTTGCAGGCCGGGGTTCAAATCCAGCCTCCGCTTGTGTAGAACTGCTGTCTCCACACAAGCATGTAAAACGACAGATTATTAATAATCAGACAAACAAGGGAATTAATTGGTTTCAGTGAACAAAACTTATTCGTGACATGTAACAATACATTAACAACAGACCAGTTGGGCCGTGCAACAAACAAAATTACTTGCATAAGAACGGCTCGAATCTTATCGACTAAGGGAGTTAACTTATTAGCACCCTCGAAAGACGCCACATGAGCACAACAACAAAGACACCAGTCTGATTCCCGGTAGCTCATAGGATATACATATTCTGTCCATCAGAAGGCGTCATAGTTCAGGAGCTGTGTGAGAGTCGAGGTGGACGTCCTGGGCTGTCCGTCCTAACGAGCCTTCTGGTTTCCGTGGACGTAAAGATATACTGAACCGTGCTTCGGCATTGGTCACAACTTGTCCCTAATATGTCAACTGACATCTGAGGACATTAAGCATCACTTCATCATCAGAAGGCGTGAGCCGGTTTGGCCTAGCGGTAAGGTAAGCGGGAACCTCGGCCGTTCGAATCCGCTTTGGCTCTCCTTTCTCTTCGAAAGTTGTGTGGACAGTCTTGTGGCTTTGTCCCTCACAATTAATGAAACAGTAAAATGGCCCTCATCGCTGCCCATCTTAATGCAGGAGTCATTCTGGTGGTGACAGTGTATAGATAGGTGTATCATCTCCAAATACTCGTGGTGGAGAGAGAGAGAGAGAGAGAGAGAGAGAGAGAGAGAGAGAGAGAGAGAGAGAGAGAGAGAGAGAGAGAGAGAGAGAGAGAGAGAGAGAGAGAGAGAGAGAGAGAGAGAGAGAGAGAGATGCCTTACAGTGATACAAGGGATGTAAGTTCTAAGTTGATAGACTGCTTTTGGTTTCGACAGTTGTCCCCCCTACCAAAAATGTCCATCAGAGGAACACGCACACGATTACACACAGCGGACAGCTCTGTACAAGTAATAACATTCATTTCATTGTGTTCTATTCACACATTTATATATCACTTTTAAAAGGAACTAGCCTAAAGCATGTAGTCAGCAATAAAGTCACTCCGAGTTCCGAAACCCAAGTTAATCTGAAAACTTAGTCAGTCAAATCAGGATTAGAGTCTCTTACTTGAAATACTCCCTTGGTTTTTATTTTGCGTTTCTAACTTACAATTACTAACGGGGCTGACTATACAACAAGAAGCACTTAACAAGTGACAGCTTGTCTCCCCTCCTACCCAAACTGGCCAGAACGACACTCCGCCGAATGGAGGCCGCGTACTGTCGGACACACCGGCCGGTGCCGAAGACTAGGCCAGGCGGCTCTCAGTTAAGTACAGCCGGGAATCTGCACTGCAAAACTGAACTGACATACATTTGTAAAATGTACCTTATCAGTCTTCGTGAAGACCAAGTGAAATTCTTGGTACAGCATGGCGTCATCTGGGAGTTCAGTTTACTGACTCGTGAATACGCCATTTTTAGCCGGATTTCACAATGATACTGATCATCAGAATCCAAACAGCGCCATACGAAGTGAATACACCCAAAATTTGCAACAGAAAGTGAGTTTTGTCATATCTGTCTCCTTCAGTGTGCTTATACGTAACGTAGGCTCCTTTTAAACATGTTGTGATCAGTCTAGATCTAGCCTACAGCCTAATTCCGACTTCACTGACGTGGCGCGCGCAACTTAATAATAATCCAGATAACTTTTGTATAGCGCTATTCTCTGGTGTACCCAAACTCACTGCGCTTTACAACATTCTCCAACATTTTCTAAGTTTCATAAACATTATATATATATATACATATATATATATATGGCAACTAACAATGTATAATATACAAGTACAGTGCATGTGCCATATCGACTGAGAAGGCAGCAATATATAAAGAAAATGAATCATGATATTACTACCTACCCTTAATTCAGCCCTTCCCTCCCAGTCCCCACCCCCGCTCCCAACTCACACACACACACACACACACACACACACACACACACACACACACACACACACACACACACACACACACACACACACACACACACACACACGTGCGCGCGAACATCAGTGACAAACAGGTAGCGGTTGGCATGTCCAAATCAGTCACTTCTTGGCGGAAGAAATGCGATTTTAGGTGGCTTTGAAACTTGACTGAGTAGCCTGTCACATGCGGCAACTGGCCAAGATATATATATATATATCTTGGCCAGTTGCCGCATGTGACAGGCTACTCAGTCATATATATATATATATATATACGCCACAGTGTGTGTGTGTGTGTGTGTGTGTGTGTGTGTGTGTGTGTGTGTGTGTGTGTGTGTGTGTGTGTGTGTGTGTGACCCGCTGAGCTATCTCAGTAGTCTAACCGTGTTTGCATTGCATGCATCAACTGGAGCTAAAAAGGACACGCGAAAAAAAGTGTTTAACCTTTACACCACCGTGCCACCGCTTCAACTTCCAGTTACTTCCCTTACTTGGCTGCGGCCAATGCAAGGTGTGTTCATGTTCACACTCACAGATACTCTAGTAGAAGGTTCACTGGCAAAACTTGGCGTTTCACCAGTTTGCAGATTGAATCAGGATCGTTTGAACAAAAGCAGTGAGTAATTTTTAGTTTTATTTCATCAGCAGCAGCGGTGAATACTAACAGATACAGGGTTGTTTCAACGTCATGCGTTTTGCTGTGGGCCTATGATGCTGAACGCAACACCAATGAGGGTGCGTTCAAGTTCACAATATGGCGGATATTCTATGTTAAGTAACTTTTCTCTCGATTTCTATTCATATTTAATGACACGATTATGTGCATGCATTAAATTAATTGGTGCCAGATTAATTAAGTTGCAAGAAAAGAAAAAAATCTCGGTTTATGTGCTGCACCGCCGCATGGCTGTATTATGTGAGACACGATCACGGATCAGTAATCTTACAATAAGACTATGCATTTAAATCCTATGAATTGAAACTGGCGGTTGATTTGTCACTATGATTTGCATCAGTGAAGATATTAGCCTATACTCGTGTGCAAATTGCGGTCACAGGCAAGCGTCAAATTACCGAGAGAAGATTGATGAGGGGGCTTCTTAAAATAAAATCGTGTCGGCCAGGCTGGACTACCAGTCCCATAGCTGCCCGCAGTGCTGTCACAGTTAGCGGAAGCTGAGTGGTGGTGAGGCTGAGGATCGCCCTGATCATAAGTTGTGAAGCTTTTGTGATGATATTTGATAACTGTACACATTTATATCCAGTAACCTTGACATTAAATTTAGTGACCTTGACATTATTTCAAGGTCACAGAGGCGTGAAACAGTTGTGATTTGAAACTGAAAGTGGTATTTTTCAGCAAGCTATTAATTAATGTTATATCTGATTCAATTCAAACCATACTTAGTACTTTTACTGATCAGTTGAAGTTATCTCTTTTAAGTCACCGAAGCTTGTCCTGAGGTGACCCAGTGTAGTTGACCAGATATTAAAATCCAAGAACATACCAAAATGAGATATAATAATTAGTATCATAATGATCTTATCCTTGTCCTTGACAATCATGTAATAAAGCATCAGTGCATTGTCTGCCTCTACCCTTAGACTTTAACTATAATAAATGGCAGTTGGGGGGGTGGGGGGGAGGTGCACACTTAGAACAGTCTATGGACAAGCTTTTGCACTTTACAAATACTTTCATTATTATTATTAATTATTAATATTATAGCATTGCACATCCTGACTTAATTCAAGATCATAACAGTGTTACTGTCAGAAACCTTGTAAAACTGTAAGCTGCATTTTCTTGGCAAGTTTTCAGATTCAATTTAAATTTGGCATTATTAATAATTATTATCACATGCCTGTCAAAGGTCATGCACCTAAAAACGTATATGTGACCTTAGCATGTAATCAGTTTTAAATTTAAGGGAGGTATATAATATGACTGATTTGACCTTTCGCCCATGGTCTGGTAAAATCTCCTCACTTGCTGACAGCAGCATTACAAAAGTAAAACTGCTTCTGAAACTAGTTAAAGCCCTTGTGTTGGCAAGTTTAAACATTGTGAAATTGTCCCATACATATCATAATATGGAGATACTTTTACAAATAATTCTGTTTGTGGCTGTTGCTTGTATTAACTAAAGAAACAATTGATGTGCACCCTGCCTTGTCAAAAATGAAAAATTGCAACTGAAGGGTAAAACTAAAAGTAGCTTTTCTTGGCTGTTTGTACAAGATCCTCTAAGGTTGCAGGATGATCGGCAGTGTAAAGTGTGTTTGATAATAATATTAGTAAGTCACATACGAGTCAATCAGAGTATACTGTTATTTTTTAAACTCTTTGGGGAGCTGTGGGTGGTGTGATTCTTCAGAATGTTTGTGGAATTCCCCAAAAGATTGACACTCTGTGTGTGTGTGTGTGTGTGTGTGTGTGTGTGTGTGTGTGTGTGTGTGTGTGTGTGTGTGTGTGTGTGTGCACGCACGTACATGCATGTGCATGCATCCATGTACATGTAGTATATAATGGAGATCAACATAATATAGAGATAAAGATTGCTAGAATGCTACTCATGGTAGAATGATGTATTTAATCACGTATTTAATGCAGTGCAAGTTAACTGTTAACACATGTATTTAACTAATAACATGTGAGTATTTCACTAATTTTCCACAACTAGTACTAGTAGTAGTCATACTTGTTGCAATGTTTTATTCTGAAATTTGGGTCAGTACACTCTAACTCCTCTGAGCAACATAACAAGGTTGTGTGACTGTTTTAGTCTTTGTGTTCTCTGAAAAAAGAATAATAACTGTTCCTGTTTCTTTTTATCAGGATCAAGTCGGCCAAAGTACCTGTCAGCACCTCCCCTTGACCTTGGAAGCTGCAGCAACACAAATGCATTACTGATCTGCCCATTACTGGTCCAAAGCAGTAACCATGGAGATAAAGGAGGAACTAGATCCGCAAGCTTGTCTTAAATTAGCTGCTGGGTCAGGAACCGCAATCAGCACGAAGGAAGTCTTTTCCACCCTTGTGCATCCTGAGCTGGTGGTCTTGGTGGTCACATCACTGGGATGGCTGTGCAGCAAATGCAACAAAGGCCACGACTTTGGTTCTGGCGAGTCCATGGAGGACCATTTGCTTCGCGTCCATGACATCAACACACAATCCAAGGAGTCTGGCCAGTCTAAGGAAGGTCCTGAACATCACATCTGTGATGGTGATGCCAACACACAAGCTGAAGTGCCAAGTGTGTCTGTGGAAAGCCTCCTGGACACTGACACACGAGGGAATGGGTCTGGAGAGAAGGATGGAGGAGGGCTGCAGGTTTCAGAAATGCCACTTAATCATGAGTACGCAGCAAGACCGAGCAAAGCATTTTCTGCACCATCATCCCGGGGAAGACGGAGGAAGCAAACAGCCAAATTAGTAGAAGCTGATAAGTCCAAGAAGCCAAAACTGGATGAAACAGTTGCTTTGCCGGTTGCAAGCACCTCCTCACCCTCACAGCAAGTCACAGCCTCAGCAAGTGCAAACTCAGAAAGCACAGAAGCAACAAAACTGTTTACAGACACCAGGAGAGCCATTCAACCTCGAGTAGTTTTGCACAGGCAGACATCTCAAAGGATCCAACGTTTGAGGAAATCTCCAAAATGCTATGAGCCATTAGTCTACACAAAACCAGAGGCAGTTCAAGCAGGTAGAACAAACAGAGCCTCAGTGAGACTGAGAGTTAAGCCTGTGCAAAGGAATTTAGTATCCAGATCTCATGACAAGAAACAGGTTATGGTGACCAGTGGAGATACAAGTGCTGTAGTTTCCACTTTGTTAGAGAAATATGTAAGTACACTCGATTCAGAGTGCCCTGCAAGTGCAACATTGTGCACCGCTGAGGCTGATCAGCAGGAAACAAACAAGTTGAATCCAAATGGCAGAATGGCTCGGGTGACTAAAGAGGAGATTGAGGCAGCCAATTCTGATCAGTTAGCAGACCTACAAACATCTCCAGGTCTTTGTCCTCAATCCTACTCACAGGTGTCTCAAGACAGTCCAAATGAAATGCCACCTAAGCCTTCCAACTGTGGGATGAACTTGCCTGGTCTCTCAAGTGCCTTGTGTTCCGTCTCTGGAGATGTCCTTGTCCCAGAATCAAGATTAGATACAGAGTCTCAGTCTAAACAACATCCAGATGCTTGCAGCAGTATTCAAGATAGTGGCAGCCAGATGGCTACTCATAAGAGTAAGTCAGAGCTTGATGAGTTCAGTGGCAGATTGTCAGGTCTATTTTCATCACCAGTCAGTTTTTTCACTGGCCTAATCAGCCGAGAGAGTGATGCAGTTCCAGGTACAAATCCCCTTAGAGAAATGTACTCAGAAACTCAGAGTAATTGTCTAAAGACAGAGAATAACTGCATTAACAATACTATCACTGGCCAGGATTCTGCTAAGCAAATCACAGCCAAGACATCAAGTGAACCATGCATATCTACAGATATGACAGGGCCAGGTGATGCAAAATCGCCAACACCAACACCTTTAGAACTATGGCATGACAGCAGTGTGGTCAGTCATGATGAAACTGCCACTGGCACCTACACAATCATAAGAAATGATTTGGAATCAAACACCCACACCAGCGCAAAGAATACAAGTGTTGCTGTAAGGCCTGTTAGTGTTGCTGTGCACTCAGGGCTACCTGATGCACCTTTGATTCCTAGGTCCGGATCTCCAGGGACATTGACTGAAGCTGTGTCAGCCAGGAGTGAGAAACTGATGAAACCTATAGGGGACAGCAGCTCCACTGTTGAATGTATAAATTACAACAGCTCTTCCAGTCCCAGTTCAGCCTGCAAGGACCCTGTTGGTGATTGTGTCAAAAATGAGGTGAGGCTTGTCTGTGACTTCTGTGAGCATTCCTTCTCTGACACCCAGTCCCTGCAAATGCATATTAGACATTACAAGGGCCAGAAACCAGTCAAATGCAAGACCTGCCAGGCAAAGTTCCACAACCTTGACCTCCTGAATGTCCACATTTACTATGACCATGAGACAGAGTCCATACCACACTGCCTCACCTGCAAGAAAGTTTTGCATAAAAGACGGTCTCTCTTGGAACACATTGTCTTCATGCATGCCACATCCAAAGGGCTGAAACCCAACCAAGTGCGCAGAGACTCCAAGCTTTTGTTCCAGTGTGCCATGTGTCAGATGAAAATGGTGAATGACCCTAGGACAGTGGAGTCGCACACCAATGCTCACAAGAAAGATGACTTTCGGTGCCACATCTGTGGTCAAGGCTTCAGGTTGAAGTATCTGCTTCAGGCACACACCCATGCAGAGCACAACCTGGACAAATGCGGCACGGAATTCGAAACAGGAATGCTTCCCGATGTTTATCATCAAGTGACGGAGTTGATACAAAGGGAGCAGGCCCGCCTCAGGGGTCCCAAGACATTGCGGTGCAGAGTCTGTGACAAGGTCATGTCAGGAAAAGCTTTCAACATGTTGAAGCACCTGGTGAAGCATTACAGACCCCGTAAACTGGACAAAGAAACACCCATGTACTACTGCCATGACTGCAAGAAAGAGGTCCCTGACGTGGGAGAGAGTGTCCACTATCACAGGCTGATGCACGGACACATTGACAGCAGCAACAGCAAACTGAAATGCAGCATCTGCGGTGCCTGTTTCATTTCTGAAGGCCTGCGTCGACGCCATGAGGACACTGTCCACAAGTTTGACTTGGACCAGAATGCATCAGAGCGGGACAAAAAAAGTATGTGTGAGATGTGTGGGAAGGAGTTTGTAAGCAAAGCTCTGCTACAGAGGCACGTGAAACGTCACAGCGAAGAGAAAGGCCTGTTCAGCTGCGATATCTGCAACAAAAGCTACGAGTTGCAGAGTGTGTTGGATGCACACCGAGCCAAGCATGAGGCGGCTGGTGAGGTAACCCCATGCCCCCACTGCCAAAAGCAGTACATGTGCCAGAAGGCTCTGGCACGTCATGTTCAGGTAAATCTGACTGCTCTCACAGTCACACCATCACTTTGTTTTTCTGCCCGCTCTCACAGTCACAGTCACACTGTCTGTTGTTGTTTTTCTCTTCAGTTTACCATCATTTATTGTTCCAATTTTGACTAATCTTAATCATATGACTAACTAAAACAGTAAAAGTTAGACTAAGATTCCCTGATAGAATAAGATACATGGTTGTTCAGGTAATAATACAAATTATGTATACATGTGTTTATTAACTTGTTCAAAGCTGGTTTTAAAAGCAAAACATTAGCCTTTGCTTGTTCTGGGAGACAATCTGAGCATTTGATGTTTGCACAACATTAGTCATTAACTTTATTATCTTGTATTTTTATACCATCACCCCCCCCTCCCCCCATGGACAATGAACTTAACAATGATAATGATAATAAAAATTACTAGAGTTAGTGGGTAGTCAGATTAGAATTTGAAATGTACCTCAAATAAAAAACACACACACACACACCAAAAAAACAAATAAAATGCCACTTACCAATACCAGACATACTTCAAAGCAAATGATTTTGAAAACTCCCCCCCCCCCCCTCCCCCTCACACAAGCTCTCTCTCACATGCACACACACACACACACACACACACACACACACACACACACACACACACACACACACACACGCGCACACACACATACACACACACACACATTCTCACATTGTGCATGGGCATGCTTACCAACACGCACACACACTTTCACACAAACACACATGTGTACAGTCAACTTCATAAGTTTTCTTTTTGAAGGTGGACCACTTTGGAGTGAAGAACTACAAGTACAAATGTGACCGATGCCCAGCCCAGTTCATGGATTCCATCCAGCTGCGGGACCACATCGCCACGAAGCATGAGGGAAGGAGACCCTACGCCTGCCGCCTCTGTCCCAAAACCTTCGTTTGTCGCCCTACGCTGAACCGACACATGCGACGTGACCATGAAAATGAAGGAGCATACAATCCTTATGTCTGCAAAGTCAGTTTGTATTATGATTATAGCTAACCTCTTTTTTTTGGAAATATATTGAAAAGTGCTCTGAATCTGTGCATGCTTTTCCTTTTATATCATATCAACAGGTATGTTTCATTTTGATAAGTGATTTGCTAATGTATGCGCTTAGTCAGTGCTATCGTGTTCCTCAGTAGCCTAGGTCTGGTGAATAAATGGCCATTACTGCTATTCATAAAATATATTTCAGCACAAAGGAAAAAAGTTTAGGGGTCATGGAGCTGCATTTTATTTCAGTTTTCAGTACATGTAGTGGCAACTTCTTTATTTTGTCAAATGCCCAGAACAAAATCCTGATTTACTTTTGAATTTCTGTAACCACATTAGCCATTTCCTGCCACTTAGTATTCATATAACTATAAGACAGATAACATGCAAGTAATTCAAAAAAGGGATGTAAAATAATTTTAATCAAAATGATGTCATTAGGCAAAGCTCATCATCAGGCAAAACATGTAATCAAGTCTGTCAGTCAAGAAGGGAAGTTCCATCAGAGCTGTCAAGTCTAAAAGCAGGAAGGGATTTTCAAGGGCTCAGTAATCATCCTTGGTCATTAAGGGAACTAACCCTCTCAGAACTTGTTTTGTTCAATGGGTAGATGAGATCAGAATTTAATTTTTTTTAAAAGAAAGACTTTGCTTGAAAACAACCCCTTGATTTTATGCTAAAGTTAGAAAACCCTCTTTTTCTCAGTACAGTGAATGACCCGACACATGTGGTGTGTACTTGCTCCACACAATGGGCCCAACAACAATAAAGATGCAGTTGACATTCCTGTTAGGCCAGCTGTGCATATCTTAGTTTTTACAATCTGAAACAGAATGAGGCTATGAACACTGGTGGAGTTTATGTGCCTTGTATTTACTCACATGCCAGGTGAGACAAGAGCTAC
The DNA here is from genome assembly GCA_963584105.1 of Alviniconcha strummeri. Lineage (NCBI taxonomy): Eukaryota > Metazoa > Mollusca > Gastropoda > Provannidae > Alviniconcha > Alviniconcha strummeri. The sequence continues at coordinate 24,756,801 of OY757546.1, read as the reverse complement.
CACAGGCAACTCAGGTCTTTGTTGTTCTGTTTGGGTGACATCTTTCGAGTGCTAATTAACTCCCTCGTGTGTTGATTCTCAGAGTTTTTACTTTGATCTTGTCAGCACATTTGCTGAAATATGTTCTGAGAAGGTGGCAGTCCTGTGTTAAGGTACATAATGGATAATGAGATGAATAATGGATGATACAAATCTCCCTGTTTCAGACCTGTGGGAAGAAGTTCATTGAGAAGCACTACCTGGCTCGCCATGAGGTGGAGGCCCACAATGAGGTCAACCCCCTGACCTGCAACTACTGCAAGAAGTCCTTCACCAGGAAGAAGACTTTTGACCGCCACATGGACTGCCACAAGGGAATCCGCCCTTTCCTGTGCGACACCTGCGGCATGAGCTACTCATCCAATAAACATCTGTTGCGACACAAGCAACGCTCGTGTTCAACGCAAAAACATGGTTCCAACAGATACAAGGTGCCACTCATCCAAGCCTTAGTGTCGTGAAGACTTTACTTGTTCGTCCAAGTGGTTTTAATGAATTCATTGACGCTTTTCACCCTGTCCTTCCTATAATGAATAATGATAATAATAGATTATTCCATGGTGCCTCATCTTGTAAGAGCCCAGACAAAGACATAAGGATACATTCATTTCATCATACATATGCACACACATGTACGTGTACGTGCACACACACACACACATACACTCTCTCACTCCAACACACACACAATAAATACATGCATTACTGGTGATAGTCGGTACAATGAGAAGAAAATGACTGATTAGTATGCAGAAGAGAAGAGGTGGGTTTTCAGTTTTGACTTAGAAGAGAGTGAAGATGAATGCCTGACAGAGAGAGAAACAGAGTTCCATATCACAGGGCTGGTTTATTGAAAGGATCACCCCACCCCACCCAAGGTCCTTCTGCCCATCCTAGGAACACAGTCACAGAAGATTCCTACACTAAAGACCAGTGCTGCTGGCCCACTCCATAGTCTGATGAAGACGTTGGCACCTGTCATCCACTCCTCGGTCTGATCCAAGACCAAATAGCTCCAGGGTCTTTTGTCTGGTAAAGACTTTGGTTACGGTGCCTCTCATCCAAGGAGTCCTGCAGTGATTGAGAAGAATCCAAGGAGTCCTTAGTTTGAAGATGACGGTGCTGGTCACCCAGTTCTTCATTTGATGAAGACTGGGGCTGTTGCCTAGCTTTTACTTGGGTGAGGAATTTTAGGATGTTTGCTTTGTCCAAGAATCTGAATGGAAACAATGAAAGGTGTCAGAGTGACTCTGTCCGGTCTTTCAGAATTTCTGTGAAAATGTATGTGTTCAGTGGCCACTAAAACTGGATTATTTGCTAAATTTCTTTCCATGATCCATGCTGTTGACTGGTGGTGGTTATGGGGAAAATGGTGGTGGTGGCATGTGTGTGTTTCTGTAAAATGAAATGAATGTCAAATTATCTTTCCATGTTTATTCATCCGTGATATAGACCTGTCTGTGTTACCTTATATACTCATGTCTCCATCTTGTTTTTTTCAGGGGAAATTTCAATGGGCTGTGTTAATGTGCAGTTTTATATTTATGTAAATATATTATTTTTGTATGGGTTTGTAGTTTTAGCTTGTAAGGCCATTTTGGGCCCCCTGGTGCTGTGAAAATGCATCGTTTTATGTGCCATACATACAAATTCTCATTCATGCAAGTAACTGGGCAAAGTACGATATATCAATGCAAACAATTGGGCAGTATTAGTTGCTACAGTACAAGTAGCAAAGAGTCAAGTCCAGACCTAGTGAAGTTTTCTGCCTTTAAGCCCCAGTAGGTCAGAATGCGGCTGGAATTTACCTTTCATATTTCTGCCATCCTGGTTCATGTGGCTTTATTGTTTCTTGATCCTCCTCAAGCATATTAACATGAAGTGACATTAGGAGTCATGAACATTTACTTGTGGTATTGACAGGTTTTTCTCTCTCTCTGGTAAGTGATATAGCCTCTGCAACTGAATGCGTGTGAAGTAAGTTTTGCATTGCAAATTTGCTTGTTAACCATTCATCACTTTTGGTCAGTTGCCTGTGAGAATTGTTATTTATTACAAGGCCAGTCAGGATTCACTATACATGCACACACACACATGCACATGCAGTTACTTGACTCCAGTGTAACTAGTTAATGTATTCACAGAGAAAAGCCAAATTGATAAATCCCCTTTTTCGAGTGTTTTCAGAATTAAAGTCTGCAGTCTTGTCAGAATTTGTGCTTTAGAAATGATTAATATTATTACATGTGAATTTAAGTTTTGAATGAATTTTTCTTTGTTTTTGTTTTATAAAATATTGGAATACTCTGTTGGATAGAGAAAGGGGACAACACGTAGCTGTGGGGCCCTCATTTGTTTCACAAAAGATATCAAAATGTCATGGAAGATGTCAGTGGATATTATATGCAAGTCCCTATTGTCACAATAAAATGCACAGTCTTAAAATTCTTCAGCTTTAATCTGTTCATTTTATACATGTACAGTGTTTTCTGCTGAAAGCAAAGGAAGCCTGAAACATTAATAAGAATGAATTTCTGTATCATACAAACACTAGCATTACATTCCCATAATTGTTCCTATGCAAAACACTGTTCAGCTTATCACACACAAAAATATATAAAACTAATAATCTGTTAACTTTTGTGAATGGGCACACACACACACACACACACACACACACACACACACACACACACACACACACACACACACACAAACACACAAAAAAAAAAAAAAAAAGTGTCAATCTATGGTCTTGCATTACACACATTACCCTTGAAATTCAAATAGCATTATGTGCATTACCCCTGATATTCAAACAATTGAGCCCGTGGTTAAGGCTCCCTTGACAGCTCAAGCATGTTTACTGTCTCTTTTCTGATGCCATATTTAGGACCAAAATTCATACAGGATTTATCTCTCGCACTTAGGCAGAACTTGGATTAAGGCTGGGGTTAGGGTTATGCAGAAAGCTGTTGTTTCTACCACTTCATCATGCCTACTGAACAGCAGCCATTTTATGTTTATCTGAACTTCACTCAAATGTGCTTCACACTTCTCAAATGGCAAGTCCTGATGATGAATTATGGCTTGGCTTTGTGAACAAAAGAGGCAGACAAAGCACTCGCCTTACATCTAATTTTCATAAATTAATGTGTACAGGATAACATTTTTAGGTAAGTTTAATATGATTTTAACTTGTAATGTGGCATCAGAAAAATCCAGGAATAAAGTACTGTATAACAGTTCAAGATTATTGTAAAGTGAGCATTTCACAATGAGGCAACATGAAGACAATCTGGTTCATCAACACATCAACTACAGTGAAGCCATGTATCAGCAGACAAAACGGGCAGCATTCTTTATCTCAGTTTTCACACTTTTGTTTCCCAAAGACAAAGTAAACACTGAGATACAAGATACAAAGTGAATGTATGATGAGCATGTTGTGTGTCTAAACATCAGGTGACTCTCAGGACAACTGCCATCACAATCATCAGACAGTCATTCTGCTCATAAGCAAGTCCATATCATGTCTGTCCAGAACGGCACAAAGCAGTTGTGATGCCATCATGCCCACTAAACAGCAGTCAATATTACATCTCTCAAGCAGCAGTGTTACATCTCTCTAACAACAGTTGGCATTACATCACTCAAACAGCAATCTGTATTACATCCCTCAAACAGCAGTCAGCGCTACACCAAACAGCAGTCAGCATTACATCTCTCAAACAGCAGTGTTACATCACCCAAACAGCAGTCGGCATTACATCTCTCACACAGCAGTGTTACATCACCCAAACAGCAGTCGGCATTACATCACTCACACAGCAGTCAGCATTACATCATCCAAACAGCAGTCAGCGTTACATCACTCAAACAGCAATCTGTTACACCACTCAGATAGCAGTCAGTGTTACATCACCCAAACAGCAGTCAGCATTACATCATCCAAACAGTAGTCAGCATTACATCACCCAAACAGTAGTCAGCATTACATCACTCGGCAGTCAGCATTATATCAAACAGCAGTCGGTATAATATCACTCAAACAGCAGTCATTCTACAAGTGGTCATGTGTCGAGTGAGATTCCGCTTCCTGGGAAACTTGCTGTCACAGTTGGTGCACACAAACTTGACAATGCCCCGGTGGACAAAGTCCAGGTGCTCCTGCATGGTGCGCTCCAGGCTGAAAGACTTGTGGCACACTGGACATTCAAAGGGGTTGAAGCCAGTGTGGGTGATCATGTGCCGCTGTAGGTCCTTCTTCAGTGGGAATTTACTTCCACAATCCTGCACTCACACATACACACACACACAACTTGAAGAAAATCTAACAGATGGAAACCACCAGCTCAGTAATGCGATGCACATGAAATTGTATTTCACAACCCTGCATATGCTTAACTGATATTTACAGCAACAGCAAGGCATGGGTAGCACTATAAAGTTACCATTTCCACAAACACCAGACAGCAACAGCACACAACATAAGGTAAACTCAGGCACAAAACATGCACAACAATCATTAGACCAGACTTTTTACATTCTTTTAGTCAACACCTGCAACAAATGTGCAGCCAGTTTCCCACACCAACACCTAAACTACAGCCATCCAATGTCTCAGAGATGGATCAGGTGTAGATGTATATCAGCCACATACCTCCTATGCACATCACTGAAACTTTCCCAAAGAAAGCTCCCTACAGTAATGAAAACCCCTGCTAATAGGATGTAATATGTAGTCATGCCCACCAGTCTTTTTTCACATGAAAGAGAAAGCATCACTGCTAAATGCACCCAGTCAAAATGAAGAGAGTGTTAAGTGTGAGATACAGTGTGGACTTGTCATCAGAAGATCATGGATCTGATCCTTGGCATGAGCAGTAGGCAAGCTTTTTTTCTTCTTCTTCCAGTCAACATTATACACTGACTCTTATTTCAGTATCTGTTTCACTTCTGTGTTAGACTGTTACTGCAGTATGTGTCATCTCACGGTAACAATGCAACCTTCATGTTTCTGTGACCTTAAATTTTGGTCACAGTAAGTGTGAGCCTCAGTCACCAAAGCTAGAATGAATGATGAAGGTGTAAAACTCAGTGGAATAATGTCATTCAAAGGAGGAAAGTTAGTGCATGAGACATGCCCAAGAAACTCCAGAAGTCAAGGTTGCAGACACTGCCACAAGGCTGACCAATTAACTGGGCAGCCAGGCTAACACTGGTTGAACTACATTAGGTTCACACTCTAAAAGAACCCTTCCTGAACATACCTGACAAACATATGGTGTATCTCCTCCGTGGACAACCCGTTTGTGTCTGACGCAGGTAGACAAGTGTTTGAAGCCCATGCCACACGTGTGGCATGTGTAGCTGGAGCCACCGCGGTGCTTGTTGGTCACATGATCCCTCAGATGTGTGGCATTGATGAACTGGGCATCGCACTGCTCACACTTATGCTTGAAGTCTTTGATGCCAATATGATCCACCTGAAAGCAACATTAAAAAAAACACCATCAAATCCACACACATACACACACATGCTGGTTAGCCTGGTACATGTCTGATAAAATATTTAAAAACTCAGTTACAGAACTGGCTCTTTGAAAGATTACTTTCATACCAAGAGAAACTGCCTGAGTTTTAGTTAACAACTGCATAAGACATAATCTACTACATCATGCACCTCCTTATACTTTCTTAGTTTAAATTACAAAGTTTGCATAGTTTGTACAGGAAAGTATACCTGTTCATATACACTGATTGATTGTCATGCCAATATTCTTCCAAGCACTGGACACAGAAACATAGCTCAACCAAAAGCAGAAAAGTGTGCGAGTTATCTCATTTTTCACCATTTACATGTTAGGACCTTAGGTGTCATTTTGTACTTGTAGCTTGATAAAGGGGATTACCCCCAAAATTTGCAGTTTGTGTTTTTGTCCCAGTAAATAGGATTCCTTTTAACCTTTTACACGCTAAGTAAGTAAACATGGTGCTTAATGACCACAGAAACCATATTTACATGTTTGGATCTTATCATCTTTCGTACCTGTTCATGTCATATTTACATGTTTGGATCTTATCATCTTTTATACCTGTTCATGTCGGTGCAGGCTGATCTTCGTCATGTAGAGTTTGCCACAGAACTGACAGGCATAGGAATCCAGCCCACTGTCATGCTTTGCCATGTGGTTCTGCAGCTTGCTCTGGTTTGGCAGAAGACACGGGTATCATCACAGAGTAAACATACCAATCACATGAATGTGTTGCTTAAAATAATAATAATGAAGAGTTATACTTGATACAGAATGACAATACAGTACTGTTACACGAAAGGTAACGAATTTCAAAATCAAAGCACTCAAAAACAGTCGTGTTATACATCACATGACATTGCAGACAGAAGTCACTGCTGATACAACAAAAATTCCAGGAGTCACACACTCATTGTGGAAAAAAGACGTAAACAGGTTCTCTCTCTCTCTCTCTCTCTCTCTCTCTCACACACACACACACACATATATATTACAGTTTACACACACCTCAAACCGGAAGGTCTGTTTGCAGCGTGGACATGAGAAAAGACCTTGTTTTTCTTCATGAAGCTTGACATGTTTCTTCAGCTCATATCGACTAACCAGTTCCTTCCCACAAACATCACACACACTCTTCTCAAAGTACATGTTTAGCCAGTGCTTCTTTAGCTCATGGTCCTTGAACTCCTCAAAGGATGTAAACGTTAGGGAACAGAAAACACACACAAACTGAACGGCTGTGTGGCCATGCGAGCCCATGTGATCTGAGACGCTTTGCTCAGTGACAGCAATGTCCTCCCCACAATCTGGACAGAAGTACCTGCCTTGCCTGATGCTTTGCAGAACTTTCCTAGCATGAAGGTCAAGGTGTTTATGAATGTTCTTACGCTGACGCCAGATCTCACCATCGCACAGTGAGCACTGAAATTTCTCCTGGTTTTCAACAAACTCAGCACTCTCCACCTCAGCTATAATGTTATGGAGTTTGTCAACAAGTTCTGCCAGCTCACTCTGCTCAAGTTCTCTCTCGGACAGCTCACTCACCAGGTTAAGGTTTCTGGAGTTGGTGTGCGCTTGCAAGTGGATGAGCAAGGCATACTTGTACGGGAACATCTGCTGGCAGACAGGACATGAAAAGCTTTTGTGCATTTTGATGTGGTTAGCTATGTTCATTGGGTAGTTCCACATACGCTTCTGACACATAGAGCATGTTGTGGTCCCACAAGCATCCCGGACAAATGTTTTGAAACCCAAACTGAGCGATAAAGGGTGGGCTTCTGGGGAGTTTCCAAGATGAGTTATGAAGTCACTTTTGTTCTTGAACTCCACACTGCAGGTCATGCAGGTGGCAATCCCTTCTGGCTGGTGAATGTAGGCATAGTGCACGTTAAAGAGGTCCAGGTTGTGGAATTTGCGCTCACACTGGTTGCACTGGACGATAGTCTGCTGACTGCCAAACCGGTTGACATGGCGTCTGGCTTGGTTTTCTGACTCAAATGCCCGTTCACACAGAGCACAGGTGTAGTGCATCTGGTTGGGCACCACTAACCCCTCAGGCGTGGTTGTGAAACTCCTGACAACGTAGTCCTCAACTCCTTGAAGGCCTTCAAGTTTGACAAGGCTGCAAGGAATTCCAAATGGCACCCCTTCAGTAAGGTCAATAGGCTGACAGGCTGGTTCCTCTTCACCGGGGGCCTGAGAGGCACTGTTGTTGACAGCAGTACTGGAGGTGGCAGAGTCACCCCCCTCATGAACCTTCAGATGTTGGTACAGCAACTTCTTTGATCTGAACTGTTTGCCACATGACTGGCAGGAAAGCAAGGGTCGGGTGGACTGATTGTAAGCTGGAGTCTGAGCCTGGACTGTCTCAGCTTCCTCAAATCGATGAGGAATGAAAGTTACGGTAATCTGATTTGATAAGCTTTGGGGTGAGTTTTCCTCAAATTTAAGAATCTGTTGAACTGACTGGGAAATAATATCTTGCACAGGCTGAGCCTGAGGTTCGAAACTCACCAAACTGGATTTCTGGCTCTCCTGCTCAGTCTGCCCACGACGAACACTCTGCAGCAAGACATCATGAGATTCTCCATGTTCCTTGAGGTGACTGTAAAGGTCACTTTTGTGACGAAATGACTGCCTGCACTTCTGGCAGTTGTGGGCATTGGACTTGTTGTGCATCATGTAGTGCTTTTCCACTCTGCCTTCTCCTTCGATGATGGACTCGTCACAAATAGAACACTGGTGAGTAGCGCACGAGTCTTTGATGAGGTTGGCTGCTGTCTGTCCCTTGGCATTGGGATGAGTCAGCAGGTGGTTCAACAAACTTCTTTTGGACCCCAGAGAATTACCACAGGTGAGGCAACTTGTCGACTCCTGTGTCTTATGGACGTGGTAAATATGCACGTTGAGAAGATCAAGGCTGTGCAACTTCATATCACACACACTACACTGCTGCAATCTCTGGCCTTGGTAGAGCTGAATGTGCTTGTTCAGTTTGCTCTCAAACCTGAACTTTCGGCCACAGTCCTCACAGCAATATTTCTCCTCCCTTGCTCTTTTTTTAGCTGACATAGAATCTGAAATTGTCACTGCATCTGCTGCATTTTGCTTTGGTTCTGGCTGAGCTTTAGCAACAGTAATCTTGCATTTCTTGCGCTTGCGTGCCAGATTCTCAGAGCCAGTTTGTTGAAGTTTAGGAACAGCTGAGGATGAAGTCCCCTGGGATGTGTCATCCAGTGGCTGTGGTTCGCCACTCATGTGGTCGTCTTCACTTTCTGAACCCGTAATGTAGCGCACAGGTTTTTTAATCTTGCGTCCTGATGAACGACGGGTGATTACTTTTGGATCAGCACATGTTATACTGACACCATCAACCATCTCAGAATTCACATCAACACCTTGCTTGGATGATAGCTGCTGGCTTGAGGACTGTCGGTATTTCACTGTCGCCGAATGACCGGAAGCATGCTGTCTGTGGCTGCTTCCCGCCTTATTTGAGCGTACTGGCAATTGGTTTGACAAATTTTTCATGGCTTTTGATTTCATCATGGAGACTGACTTTTGTTTGCCTTTTAGCCATTTTACTTCTCTTGCAGATAACCTTTTTGTTCTTGATTTCATGCAGGCAGAGTTCTTTTCTGCTTTCACCCCTTTCACCTCTGGTCGAGATAATCTTTTCACTTGAACACTGCATTTTGGAAGCTTGACCACATCAGAATCTTCAGCAGTAGTTTGGTGCATCTGTCTTCTTGTCACAGCATGGCTTGCTCTGCCTTTTAGACGTGATGATTTTCTTACAGAAGCTTGATGGTGTTTTTCTTGAGTCAAGTTAGTATGGAGTGACTGGGATGCAGTTGCAGGTATGCTTCTATGACCATTACCATCATCATCAGAAGCATGATGAAGAGTCAAGGACCCAGCAGGCTCTGATGCCTTCACAGTCACTGAAGCAGAAGATGAGACAGACAGTGGGTTAGCAGGAGGCAGAGCTGGTATGACTGGAATTGGTTTAAAATGAGGCAACGCACTGCCATCAGTAGGCCTCATGAACTCACTGGGCCCAGACACTCCTAAACTCGATGGAACAGAGCATGGAATAGTCAAAGACGTCTCAGATGCAATGGCCATCTTGTTTCCAGGAGTCTTTGGGGAGCTGGAGTACAAACAATTGTCCTCGGGGGGTTTCGTAACAACCTGCAAGGTGGTAGCATCATCAAATACTATCAGCGTGTCAACCGCCTGATCCTGGACTGTCACGGTGTCAGAAGGAATGGCATACACTGAGGTGATCACATCAGACACTGGTGCCTCCTGCACTTGAACTTGTGTGCATGGCTCATAAAGTGGGATCTCATTTACCCCAAGGTCCTTCCCTTCTTCCAACTTGTTAATTTTGTGCTTAAGGCGAAGATGGGCATCCATGCTTTCTCCACAGCCAAATTTCTGCTTGATGTTGCAGTCCTTGCACCACCAGTAGGTTGCCTTGACAACCAGATTGACCCCTTCATCAATATCATCCAATTCATCAAAGTTGTCTTCCACTTGTGGCTGCTTGGGTTGGCTTTGAAGCTGGTCCACTTGAAGCTTGTCCAGGCCCAGGTCAACAAGACTAAAGCCATCAGGTGGTAGCACTGTACTAACTAACTCACTGGACTGGTGGCTTGTCATGGAAACAGTTGCTATGGCATTGCTGTTGTGGTTGTCCATGCCAATGGTTTCTGTGGCAACAGCTGTTGTAACACTGACACTGATTCCTGAGCTGCTCACCAGGGGAACAGACACTGCGGCAACTGAAGTCTCCATCATACACTTGCTGGCTGTGTCCAGAGGTAACACATAGACCTGGAGAAAACAACAACAGATGGACTGATTATTTAATATCATATTATTATTAATATGCCAAATAATTTCTTCACACACCAAAGGTAATAACTTGGCCAGTTCTGCTCACAATCTCTGCCCACACCAGTGTCACTGTTATATTATATGACAATGTTATCACTGACACTGTCAAGACTAACAAATGAAAAAGTGGTATAGTCACTAGTCAGTCAACAACAATAACACTATAGCAGTTTACTCATTTACTGATTTAGCTGGTAGTTGCTTGTAAATCAAATGTGACAAATGCAAATCAGATTGTTTTGTGAGGTAATTATTAATACTAAACTGAAATCAGAGTACAGTTCTTCTTCTTCTCATTAATGGCCAGAATCATTCTGTCACTAGTAATACTAGTACTGTAGTACTAGTAGTATAGTATTAGTAGTATTACTAGTAATAGTATTTAAGATTTAAGAGGGTCAGGCCGGGGTAGCCAGGGGACAGAGAAGTGAGTAACTTCAGTAAGCAAATAATAATTTGAATAAAAAATATGTTGTTGATATATTTGATATTACTATTAACAACAATAATAACAACAGTAGTAATAATGTCAATAACAATAACATTAATAAAAGTACAGTAATATTTTTAAACTAATATTAAAGATACTGCTCACTTAGGATTGTTGGGCATAACTCAATTATCATCCTGCTTAAAAAATAGCTTTAACACTTATTGCAAATAATCCATTTTGCTACTTCAGTTTAAATTAAATGTTTTAATTTGCATATTTCCCCACAATTTAAGAATGTTACTATGTTAGTTTTGTTACTATTAGTCTATTGTTAAATATGTAATAAAAATTAATGTTTAAATACAACTTCAAAATGTGTTTATATTTTATAATAAATAATTAATAAGACCACATGTACTCAAGCTAGGGTCTCACATAAATGTGCCACTTTTTTTGTTTTTATTTACACTAGATACATTTTCCACTTCGTTGATGGCACTGATTGTCAAGTTGCATCTTTTGTTTCCGTGTACTTGCGGCCGTACTTATGCCTAGAATAACGGTTGGGAGCATAGACATTTTGGTGTCGGGGGACGCAAAATAAAAATAGATAACTGGAAGCCATTCGTCCTTTCCGCCATTGGAATCAAGTTGTCCTAGAAGGGACGAATTTTGGCACGGTCGTCTGCAAATGTTTTTCTAATAACGCCGGTATTATGGGGTATTACTTACATCATCAAATACCGTGATTAATTTCTCTTCTTTTTTTCTTTCTTTTTTCTTTCATTGGAACGAAACCATGTAAAATGGCGTGCGCTCGATTTCCCAGATGGTTGCGCCCTGCGTAGTGAAGTCGAGGCTTACATTTGGGTCTATTCACCGCAAACTAGCGTAGTCCTAAAAAAACAAATTTCAATCATTTTGAATTGATTCTAAGTTTATCAGATTTTTTAGAATATGTCGCAAGTTTCTAAAGGTTATTCAGTATTCGTTCCGTGCTAGAAAGTAGACAAGCCAAAGTAATGTCTTATTTTGATGGTTTGTAACAATCAGAAATTCGCTTTCGTGACTGCAGCGAAATTTGCCGAAGTTTACCGAACTCAACACCGACAGACCACAGATCAGTCCCCAGAGACAGAGACTGGTCCACAGAGACTGCGCGGACTATTACCACAGACATTGAATTACTATGTTGTTGTTGTTTCTAATGAATTATTCAATGACTGTGACTATTACTAATTAGGGACGGGAGGGCGTCCACCTCTTGTTTCACACAGACCCTGAGTTCTGATGTGAGTTGCATATATATAACTATGATATAGAGAGAGAGAGAGAGAGAGAGAGAGAGAGAGAGAGAGAGAGAGAGAGAGAGAGAGAGATAAACAAGGCTCTCTATGATTCCTGTGCACCGCACCGTGCAGGGAGGACTTAGTGTGGTGTCATTTAGAGAATGTATAACAAAGTCCAAGCATGCTTTTTAGTGGAAACGTTTTACTCCGAATTTTCGCCCTTAAGGGCGCCCGGTTAGCTTGACTGATTCCTACAAAACGTAATTAGATACGTCATATTTTTATACGTCACGCTCTCTTGCACACGACATACATTCCAGACGACTGTAGAACACACACACACACACAAACATCACTCCTCTCTCTCTCGCTCTCTCTCATTCACACACACACACACACACACACACACACACACACACACACACACACACACACACACACACACAGATATTTAAAACATTCCCCTCCCACCACCACTCGCTCTCTCTCTCTCTCTCTCTCTCTCTCTCTCTCTGTGCTGTTGAGGCAGACCTAGAATGTCCACCTTTTTAACAATTAAACTGAAACCAAACTCACCTCACATCACCATGTCCCATGACCCAAGATATATATCTATCTCTATATCTCTCTCTCTCTCTCTCTATATATATCACTCAAACATGTCATAAGTCTATCACTTTTTTAACTGTCAATGTTGTTTGCTTCTGAAAAACAAGTGTCTCCAATTCAGACTTCTGAAAAACAAGTGTCTCCAATTCAGATACACCATGCATTTTATATATATATTTCATATATATATATATGAAATGCTTGGTGTATAATTATATTTTCATATATATATAATATAAAACATATGATGTATATTATATATTTATACTATTATACTTACAGTCATTTATGTTTGAACCTGTGTTGATGTGCCTGTTATATTTTGATAATCTTGACGGCGTACACTGTATTGTTTGTATCCGTCGTTCAGCTCTGTGCTGCAGGGCAGACAATGTAAAAATGTCCATTCTTCTACTTAATACTGTGCCAGGCACACCATCACATAGTGGGAGCATTAGTGGACCAGTGTAATTTATGCACACAAGCATGGCAGCTTTGGTCCATTCCATTAAAATGTCGTTTGAAATGGTTTAAAACTATCTACACAATCTCAGGAAGGCTAGATATATATACAGCAGACAGTGGGCGATACTGGGCTTCAGTGCCAAGGCTGTTCATGAATACCAGAGGTGGAGGGGCTCTGGTGTGCCACTGTGGAAGCTGGTTACTAATATTCACACACACACACACACACACACACACACACACACACACACACACACACACACACACACACACACACACACACACACACTGTGTTCATCACATGACTCAAATCAAATGCATTAGGTACTGACTTTTATTTTCATTTTGTGCAGGACAGATACTGAACTCTGTTCAGGTAAGAAAACTGCACAAAATATATATATATTTTTTTTTTCTTTTTCTTTCTACACTGTACACATTGACTGAGATGAATCCTTTTCTGGGCAGTAACTATCTCCACCTTCTCCTTCTTTCTTCTGGTGGTGGGCTCCAGGTCTAGTGCTTCACCTCGCTGATGAAAAGCACGGTTCTGTATCATGCTACAGGGAGCATAATTTGGGGTCCAGCAGCAGTGGGGGGGAAAAGTGCCCTGGCAAAATTTGAAGATATCAACATTAATTAGCAAGTAATGTCTAATGAATACGCACAATTACAATATAATATCAATCATGATGTAGCATAAATGATTTTTTTGCAAAATACGACCATCATGATCTGCCTTGTACCCGAAATCCATTTTGTTTCTTCAGTACCTGCATTCAGCATTCCCCAAACATTGGTAGAGGTTTCAAATTTTCAATTTTACAGATAAACCCATCCAGTCCCTGATGAACTGGGGTCAAATATGTGAACATTCCTTCCCCTTTTTCATCTTATCTTCATCAATATCATGTTTTCTTTTTACTGGAGACTGGATTTATTTGATGTATATTATATACACAATACAAACACACACACACACACACACACACACACACACACACACACACACACACACACAATTTAGCTGCAAAAATAAATTTAAAAAACATAGACACACATGCTCACAGTATGTACACAAACAGTAACACACACACACACACATCATGTACACCCACCCATATATCATGCACACACACACACATTGATTTCGACATTCTTCTATTGAGCTACGGGACCATGTTGCACCTAACTTGCAAAAATAAATTAAGACCTTTTTCTTCCTTTGTACCCATGACTCGGCAAGAGGCAACCTGAATTTTACTGCAAATTATTCAGTATTATTTACACATCCTATTATTTAATATCAATACACACAGATCACAGTTTACTCATACTGTAATATACACTTGCTTCAAGTTCAAGCTGATGTTAAGTGTTTTGTTTCCATGCTCTTGGACTCGGCACCTCTATTCGCCTTTGCCACAGGGTCTTCTTTTGATTCATGCCTGATGCTCCCAGTTCTTGTCCCTGTTTCATCAGTGTCCATCTCATACCACACATAGGACCAGAAACAGTCAAATGCCAGAGAGATGGTATTGTCATACAAGACCCTATACTTGGTTGGCAAGAAGTAAAAGTTGACAAACTGAGCTGGGGGCCAAACAACCCACTCGGCGACGTAGAGGACAGAGCCCTTGTCCACAAAGTCCTTCTTGATCTCAGCCAGGCTCTTCTTCTCCATGAGACCTAGACTAAGCATGAAAAGCGAAACGTAGACAGGGGAGCACACCAGCTGGTCCAGTAACACCTTCTTGCACAGCACCCGTAATGCACGCCCTGGCAACCACCGATCAAGGAGAATGTACCAATAGTGGATAAATGGGCCAATGATCAGCCCTGTACATGCCATAAACTTAGTGCGGGTCGAATCCCAGGTGACATTTTTCTGTTTGGTGTTAGCCTGGTAAAACTGCTGAAAGATGTCGCCGGTGACAGACAGGCTGGCGGTGAGAGCTGTGTTGGTGAGGAGCAGCAGTTTTGGTGAGAACAACTTCTGCCTGGTTGTAACAGCTGAGTTTACCAGAGGCTGGATGGCCAAGCGGAGTGCTCCCAAACCCATTGCACTTGCAGTGCGTCTTGCAAACACTCCAAATTAGCGACTTGTGTTTTCAGGGCAAGGTCTGTGAAGTGTGTCTGCACCTTTGTGCAAGTGAAGCGGTTGATGGTGATCTGCTCCTGGCATGGTACCTGTTTTCATTTAGCCACTCACTATCTTCACACAAGGGCTCCTTATGCATCACAATTCACCCAGCCTGAAAACAGACAAACGTGGGTACAGCTTGTGAACTGATAAAATGTGGAAAAACAGAT
>OY757546.1:24703711-24738711 GCA_963584105.1 Alviniconcha strummeri | reverse complement strand
ACAAAGCGCACAAGCTGCGGCAGTTCCGTCGTTTTTAGGTAGGACCCTCGGTGCAAAGATGTTGATCTTCGAAACCTGCATTTTAGCAGACTAACAAGTTACACAAAAACCATCATTTTAAGGTTTTGTTAGAAATACAGTACAGGATATCAGAAGACGACGTTGTAAGCTAAAAAAAGGCAGAAAAAGCTAGAGACTTTCCACCTTCTTGGCCGATTTCTTGAGTACCAATTTCGTTACATTTCTGCTCAACCTCGAAAGAAGCCGCTGAAGCTGCCTCATGGTTTTTCAAACTGCCGCCATTTGCAATTACTCCAGAAAATCATATACTTCGCTACTCAAAAACACAGAACAAGAAACTACCGAAAAATAGCGTTTAATCGAATTAATGTGTATAAATTGCTGTGACCCAACGTGCCCCGTGGCCTTCGGTGTACTGGTACTGGTGTCCTCTACCTTTGGATGCTGAGTAGGTAGAAAATGTCGTGCTTTCGCTGCCGATTCTACTCTTTTCTAGCTCTAGTTTTCTGATATCCTGTGGTGTACTTTTAACAAAATGAGACGATTTTTGTTCTTGTATTAGCTAAAGTGCAGGTCCCAACAATTTGACCAGTTTGCCATGCAGCCATACGCGATACGTGTACACGTGCTGCAGGTGAAGCAGAATTAAAACTTATTCTGGTAGGCCCAACTGAGTCAGTGAGTGCTAAAAACACACGTAAAACTATACGTTACCATAATTCCCACTGTAAATATAAACCTTAGGATGCTAGAATTAGCAAAAGTATGAGACTGACACAAATGAGAGGTATACCATATATATTATATATGACTTAGTACCAAGAGGTGTGCAAGAAAAGAGGACAGGTACAAGAAAATAAAGTTGACAGGATGTGAGTGAGTAATGCGTTTTTTGAATGAACACATGTGAAGTCATTCCACCAGTGAAGGGAGAAGGCAGTGCTGCTCTTCGTTCCTGAGAAATTTGACTTTCAGTGTGATTTGTGACAAGATGTTGAACATTACACATTACAACAAGCCCACATCACTGTGCTGCTAAAAGCAGTTAACTGCAAAAACCCAACTGATCTTACAAGATGTGATCCACCTGAGTATTAGTTTTTCTGTTAATTACCAAGTGAAGTGGTGTTGTTCTGTGTCACACAGAACAGCAAAACACACATAGTTTGTTGTAATAGATAATGTTCAACATACAGCCAATCTTGAACATTTTTAAATGAATAAAATTAAAAATCACATTTTGAAACATAAACAGTTATTCTTTATAAATTAATAGAACAATATGTGATGAGGAAAATTTGATTATTTATTTTTCCCTCAAATTTAAGCTTTCTTGACATAAACAGCAAATGATGTAAGAAATATGTTGTACATTACTATTTTAACAAGATGTTTGTTTCTTGATGAAAATGATAAATCAGTAACTTTTTATTACTGTAAAGTATAAAGACACATGACTATTTCCATGTGAACAGTTTTTGCTGCATTAATTTTGTTGTAATGGATAACATAACGTTAATGAGACAACATGGTACTTTGTTTTTCATAACAAAATAAGTAATACTTATTATTTAACAAACAAGTAAGTGTTTTGTAAGAGAAAATTGAGCAAAGTGAGTGCAACTTTTGCTGCTTTTAGGTGTCACAGGAAAACACACACAACCTGTCATCCATGCGTTTCTTGGTGATGTTGACTCGGGTGCCTAGGACAAAAATACGGTTGAACAGTTAACTTAAAAGTGAAAGAATTAATAAGAATAAAATATATAAAAAATCGTATTAAATATTACTAAAAATATCACAGCCAAAGAATAATGCTATTAAGATCAGCACCTTACATTTTTAGGACTCTGGAAGTGGAAGGCAGACAGGCATGGTCACTATATTATGTCAAATGTTATTATTTCCACAGCTCATGTTGCAATCATAATGTTCAAGTTCAACACCTAACTTGATGACTTTAACCTGAGTAAATTCAATTTGTCTACCATATATGATGAGTTGTTTGAAGATGTAGTTTGTAAACAAAACAAACTGCATTAAGTGCAAGCAAAAAATGTTAAGAGTATGATCAGAATATACTGTTTATGACCAATCTGCTGTTGAACATTACGATTTCAACCCGCACCCATATTGTAAGAAACCCGGTGAAAACAAATTTACGAAAGCGTCTGAACAAACTTTAGATCAACAGTAACAAAAACTCACTCTGTATGCTAACATTCCGATACTTTTCAAAGACGAGACATATACCAATATAAATATCATCGTATAACCGGAAGATTTGACTAAATCTCCACCAAATCTATGATGAACGTGTAAATAAAGTTGAACGTTACGGTCTTCAAAAATATTACCACACACCTTTCGCATATCAGAACGTCTCTTCCATGCGGCCATGTGCTAAAAGCAAATGACCCGGATGTGTAACATGGCTGACAGGAAGTAATGCAAAAGCGCGAAAACTTTATTTTTTTCGTTTTGCTTGTTTAGTCTAATATGTTGTTGAATGTTATTTATTCAAATTATTGCATTTTTTTTTTTTTTTTCGAAATAGCAAAATATATTTTAAAAACTACCCAGACATTTGGCAGTAAAATAAAACATTGGCGCCTGATGCAGTGACGTACCACAGTGACTGGAGTAAAGTTTTGACGAAAGAGAAAGTAAGTTCTTCACTACATTGTCTGCGGATGCTGGTTACGAAACATTTCAACACACATAACATTTGACCGAGGAATATTTTGGAGCCTCTAACTCCAAAAACAAAACTTAGTGATAATCTATTTTATATGCACTGTGTAAAGTGATATCTCCTCTGTGCAAATCGGTGACTGAGGTAATGTTTTGATTCATCATGTACGTGAATGAAAGCATCGAAAGTACTCACCATGAGTGTGTCCGTTTTCAGGGGTCGAATTTCGTGGTGCTTTTCACTTTCAACAAATAATATTGCTCCAAATTTGGAGCTCATATTGTTTCCACTGTGATACTGACCATTTATGAACGCACACACAAAGCAACAACAAGACAAAGTGTTTGAAATGGATTTTATTGACAGTCACAAATCCGACCCCCCATTTGCGCACCTTTCGGCACTAATGATAAAGTAGCCTTAGACAAGTTAGAGGTTAAGGCAGTAGAACTAGAAGTATGTTCCAGTTTTGGCCCAAAATATAGCACCAGAAAAGAGGATGGATTGAGGAATAAACAAAGTACTGTAAATTCAAGATTAGCCCAGTACTGGCAGTAGGCACCATTTTTCTTTTCTTCACTTAGAGGAGATAGTTCTTTCAGTTCAAGCTGTCTGCAGCAAATTTATGCAGTCTACAACACAGTATAACTTCTATAATTATAACTGGTATTTATAATTATCAAAGGTAGTATACTATTACTGTTAGTATTACTAGTTACTACTACTGTATACTAGTTTACCAGAATTTGTTTTACTGGTTATTAGCATTTTTAT
The DNA here is from genome assembly GCA_963584105.1 of Alviniconcha strummeri. Taxonomy (NCBI): domain Eukaryota; kingdom Metazoa; phylum Mollusca; class Gastropoda; family Provannidae; genus Alviniconcha; species Alviniconcha strummeri. Next base: position 24,735,221 of record OY757546.1, on the reverse strand, counting down.
TAGTAAAACTATAACTGTATAAGATTACAATAAAAACACGTTATAAACTGAGGCCCGTAAGGAAAACAACAGTGATTTACCTACAAATTGACTGATACAGAGGTAGTGATGCTGTGAATGTGACAGGATATATTTCTGGGCCATATGGCATAAATAGGCCATTTGTACTTTTTCAAGAACAGTAATTTGACTTTTTCATGGGATGTAGGGTGTAGTTTTAACCACTGATCAGTGTATTGAAATTGATCAACAGGTGTTCATGCACACATATATACGGAGTATGAGACTGAGAGAACTGAGACTGCTGGTGTTGCTGTTATAAGTTAAAAATACTTGTGGTGGTAGTAACACACAGTATTACTAATACGAGTAATAGTAGAGGTTCTGCTTTGTTTGTCTGTGAAGTTTGATATTTTTCTCCTCTCTGTTTTGCAGTTGTGAGAAGCATGATGCGTAGAGCGCCTGGCCATGGGGCCCCCAGCAGCCATGCCCATGGACCCCCAGTGTTGGGACCTGGTCAGGTCAGCAATGTTACCAACTCCAATGACTTCATCTCTAAAGACTCACGTGTCTTTGTGGGCAATCTCAACACCTTTGCCTTGAGCAAGGAAGATGTGGATGGAATCTTCCGTCGCTACGGCATAGTGACAGGCATCTCCATGCACAAGGGTTATGCTTTTGTCCAGTTCACCCACCCGGGAGATGCAAGGCGTGCTGTTGGCTTTGAAGATGGCCAGGTGTACGCAGGCCAGCCTTTAGGTAAGAGAGACGCTCAATCTCTGGCTTTAGGGTGATATTATATACAAGTTGCATACCACCCACTCATGTGGGAAGTTTGGGGTTGTATTTAGGGGGGGTGAGTTTGTGTTACTTTTCTTGGTTTCATAAAATTTTACTAATTATAGTATGGTGGTGTGTTACTTTCCTATCTCCTGCTCCCAGTCTCAAGATGTGAACTAAAGTGCTTGGTTCCAAAGATGATGGTTTTTGCCTGCAGCTTAACGACACATTATTGTGTTTTTGCTTATCCTTTCCCACAGCAATGCATCATTCTGGTCAAGGCTGAATCCAAGTGTAATACAAGATCAAGTACTGTACAGCAGTCGAAATGTGACTGTGACCAATGTTTACATTTTAAGCCCTGAAGGGAGATAATTGTGCATTTCTGGTGGCTGCAAAAGATTTTGTGTACATAATGTTTAAAAACAAGATGTTTCAGACTTTAAATGGAGAATACTTTTTAAAGATTTCCCCGTTTGTAGAACTAGAAATTGTTCTTTCTGTCATGATCCATTTTTCATGATGGAAAAAAGATATAAATTAAAAAGAGTCCAGACATAAAAATTAATGTAAAATCATTATTTTTTTCCCCATTTTGAATGCCAGTTGGCTGAGCAGTAACCTACATTTTTTGCTCCTATTGTTGCGCCGTTCATTTTAACTTTTTCCTTTGCTTACTTTCAGATTTAAATGTTGTATCAGAACCCAAAAGCAGAGCACCACAAAAACGGAATGCAGGCCCTGGGATGAATGACAGGTAACTGGGGGTTGGTTGGTATTTTGTGATTGGAACATCTTAGTTGGAAAACCTTTTCCTTCAAAAATGTTGTCCACCTTTTTCCAGGAAGGACAGCTGAGATAGTCTTGTTACCAGATGCAAGATATTTCTAATGTTGGTGGAATTTTACAGACGGTTTGCCAAGGTGACATTTTGAACTGGATACATATGTCACAGATGCTGCTGTGTTTGGAGCTAAAGTGTAACTTTTAATATTTTATATAATTGTAACCAGACTGCCCTTAACAAAATACAGTCAGGTATTGTTCTTGGTACCCCTAAAAAAGACTTGTAAATGTAATAAAAAATTTCAGAGCCAGTTGTGATAAATCTTTTCAAAGCCCATGACATTGGTGGTAGGAAGCAAAGCACCAGTACCAGCATGGAAGGCTAATGATGTCACTGGTATGCCAAGAGGAAACAACCATGGCAATGCTGGAGTCACAGGCCACTCTGAGGCTGATTACCAAAAACAAATTGTTGTAACTTTCAATTCATAGAATCTGCTGTGTAAACTATGACTTGTTTTATTTGCTTGCTGGGGTGTATGCTTGAATAAATGTGCGGCACAAACTGTCAAAGTTGTCACCTGCCTACTTCATTTTTAATAATTCTATATTCATTTCACAGAATGATCCTTACAGCTTTAGAACATATTTTAACACAGACAGTCAAACCTGAACATTCCATCATTGTCATTGATGGAGCTGGAAGCAAATAAAGTGAAGGTTAACAAGCTCTGTTAGTGTTTGCCTGCAAGTGCTTTTATATGCTGCCCCTGCACACACACACACACACACACACACACACACACACACACACACACACACACACACACTGTAGATCTGTTGAGGACCACAAGCTCTGTGTTAGTGTCCTAGTGTGTGTGACTGTAAATATGTGTGCAACTGCTTCCAGACGACCCCCTATGCAAGCTAGCCCAGTCATGCCCCCAGCTGCCAAGCGGCCTCGTCAGGACAGCAACCCATCTCTGCAGCGCAGCAATCTAGTGACCCTCGCCAACAGCAGCAAGAACCAGGTGATGACTCGACCCCGACCACAACCCAGACCCACACCATACACGTCTGTTTCCAAAATTGCTTCTGCAGCCATTAAGCGTGCAACAGCAACGGTGTCCAAGTCAGCTACCAATGCCAGTCGAGCATCCTCCAGTGGTGAGTTAAGTCTTATGTTGCTAATTAGTGACTAATTCAGCATAGGTTGGGTGTGAGCTGTGTACACAGCTATGTATGATGTGTGTATGCATGTGTGGGAGAGAGAGAGCAGAGCTCTAACCATTTAGCAGGTCATAAAATGTGGTATACAAGTTATAGACCAGGAAGGGTGGATCTAAATTAAAACAAGTCTTGAACTCTGTGATGTTTGGTTTGGAATTAATAAATTACAGTGATTTTCAACCCATTTAAAAATTATGAATAGAGTAGAAGAAATAGGTCTGATGTCTGCTCATACTCATAGCCACACTGTCCGCAGCTTTTCCCCCTGTATCGTGTGTCATTGCAGCAACATCGGTGTCCCCAGCAACAGATGTGTTGATTTGTGGTGTGTGCAAGATGCAGTTCACCAGTCTGCACAGTCTGGCACAGCACAAGAAGATTCCCTGCCGCCTGCGCATGTCGTGCCAGTGTCAGACAAACCCACCCAAACAGCAAGGTAATCACAACATGGGTACAGTTTGCTGGTGGCAGACCCAGCCTTCATACATGAACTGGTTGCCTGCTGATTGCATTGCCAGACACCGCAGGCAGCCACTCATGGAATAAAACCGGGTATGACAATAAAGTTTTTCCCCACTTGCCCTGTAGGGCAAGTAGATGAATATTCTACTTGCCCAAGTGGCAAAAGTAGTTGCCCATGCCAGATTCTTAAAGTCAACCATTTTGATTAAAATAGGCGATATGTTTGTCAGGTGGATTTTGAAGGGTAGAAAGTGTGATAAAAGTACTAAGTAGACTCTAACACACACACACATTATTAATTGCCAGGTCCATGCTTGAAAGAGATAAAATTCAGTAAAGTACTCAAGCTTATATAAAGAAAGATCTGTCTCAGTACAATGTATCAGTAATGAATCATCATTATAATACACAATGTGACTGAGCATAACTCTGCCTCATTCTGTCATGTGTCATGACTTCTGTGAAAACCAACAGGCAGCTACTGTTCATTTCATTCTAACACTGTAACAGTTCTAATTTCAGAATTGTAATTATTGTTAATATTAATGACCCAAACTGCCATGCATGCCTCAAGTCATGACCCAACATAGCCCGGGCAGCTTGGATCAGTGGTTGTATTTTTTAACACAAAGAACTGTGCCAAACCTGCACCATATACATTTATTTTCTGTGTTAATAAAGGATTCAGATTTATGCTAGTTTATTCCTGCCTTCATTATCTGTTATTTAAGAATGATAAGTTTTTTAATAGTTTTTTTAAGGTCCAATGTTTCCCCTATTTCCAGGATAAAGCAAGATTGTAAGTTGGGAGTAGTGTCCCTTTGCTGACTGGACATTCCTGATCAGACATGATTATTCATGCGGCCACAGTTAGTTTTTTTTTTATGCTCATTGATTACACTTTGGATCTGACATCCCCCCCCCCACCCCTTCTCCCCTTGCCCCCTATCCCTCCCCCAAAAGAAAGAGAAGACGAGGAAATTACTTTAAAATTCCCACTAGGACTGGCATAGTTGTGGCCCATGTTGTCATGGCAAACACCCCAAGCAAATTCTTTCGTCTGCACTTGGGAACAAACTTCCTCTCTTTTGACTGGGATCTGTTAGCTTTTAGCTTTTCAAACTTATTTTTGATTTCTTCTCCCCCACCCCACCCCCCTTCTTCCTCTGATGCTCCTTTTAAAAAGCTTACACCAAAACTGAGTGCATGCCAAGCTTCGCCACAAGTAAAGAGAGCTAGCTTCTGATTGGCTTAACTTCACTGGCAAGCCAGTCACATGCTATGACACTGAAGTCGGTCGGTTTGATGATGTGAAAGGAAACTGATGTTGCGATTGTGAAACTGCAAAACAAAAACTGCCACAGCGACACAATATCTGGTGCTTGAATTGAAATATATGATACTGTTAAATGAAATGAAATAAAAACTGATAGCAACTTGCCCGGTCGGGCAGGCCTCTGAGATCTTCACCTGCCTGACTGAGTAAGTTACCTGCCCCGGGCAGTCCTTATTGTCATACCCTGTAAAAGCAATGGGTTGTTAGAGCAGCAGACCGAAAAGCTATGTGTGGTACTAACGTGAGCTCAGTTCCCTGTTTCAGCAAGAGATTTTCTCCTAGAGTCAATTTTCAGTGCACACTCTCTTCCATTGTTTGTATAGCTCCCATATCCATGTGCAGTTATATGCATCAGCATCTGTGCACATGTTAAAAGTGTCAAACATCAGCAGTCACTCCACCAGTTGCACACACAAAGACACCACTTGCACACACAAAGACTGCGCAAACTGGTAGGATGGGTAGCATTGCTCTTGCAGCAGCTGTAGCATTACCCAGGTAAAGAAACCCCCGTTTCAGCAACTGCTGGTTACTTGTTTGGTCCAGTCATGCAGTCTGTATTGTTGTCACAACCTGATGATTTTTTTCTTCTGGATTTGGGCATATCAGTTGCAGTTAGTGTTAACTGCATTAAGGTTGAGGTGATCAGACAAGGTGTGCAGGCTTTGCTACTGAAACAATTGCAGAGGGTGTTGTTAATCACACTTAGGTCGAGGCAATCAGACAGTGTGTGGAAGCTCGGTTGCTGAAGCAGTTGCAGAGGGCCACGGTGCATGTGTATGCTTGGGTGTATGTGGGCATTGTAATATTTTTGATGTGGGTGTAGATGTGACTGTGTTTGTGGTGTGTGAGCATTGTTTTGGCTGTGAGTGGAGAGGCAGTGGAGGGTAGGAATATGAGTAATGTCACTAATGACTGTGCACTTAATCAGTCTTAGAAGTGATGTTTTACTGTTTTATTTGTGTACTGTTCCCATTTTCGTGTTGATTCGTCTAATTGTTCTTCTTATTCTGGGATTTGTGACCCAAAAGGAAACTTTTAATTTTATGCATTTATTATAAATAAAGTTCTTTGGTATTTGGATCTCACACGCACAGAGTTTGCTCTTCTTCTTGCTTTCCTACTGCCAGCAGATAAAGTTGTAGCAAGTGCAGCTATGTCAGTGTGAATGTTTTGGGACCTTTTATGATTTGTGTTATTGCAGAAGACAAGGAGCCTATGCAGTTGGACTGTGCCTCGTGTGATGCCCGCTTTGACAATGCATGGGCTTTGTGCCAGCACTGCCATGATGAACACAACCTCAGTATTTTCAAAACTAAGGTAATGAATGCAGTCAGCCCTGATGGCTAAGGGTCATTAGGAATGTTTTCCACTTTGGGGTTCCTACAGTGTTTGAAAGTTTGGGGTGAATGATCTGCCATTTTCAGGGCCGTGTCTGAGAGTGTATGTGAAAAATTAGTCATTCAGCTGAGTTCTGCAGAGTCCTATAAAGTAAAAAAAATAAAAAAAATAAACAGAAGAAAAAGAAGATCATTTTTAGGTCCATCCTCGAAAGGAGAACATCATGTTTTTTGCAAGCTCTGCAAAAAGGACTTTTCATGCGCCCAGAGTGGCCAGTATGATTCCCGAAAGCATATCAAATCCCAATTTCACAAAAACATCAGGGAATGTTGAAGTTATTTTTCGTCAACAAAGAAGACGACTGAAATGGCAAGTCATGGCGGCTGATGTCAAAATATGTGAAATGATAGCTGAATTGAACTGGCCCCTTGCAACAGCCGACTCTGTCACAAATATGTTGATAGGTAGGGAGTTTACAAATTTCCATTATTATGGCTTTGTTGTGTCCACATGTTGTGTTGCACACACAGTTTCTGTTGCCTGGACATTGCCTTGAAGGTTGTGCCCACAAATAAAACTTAAGAAGTCCACCCCACCTACTCAGTTTGATTTTGTTGAGTACGCATGTATCACGCACACAGTTGTCCAAATTTTCATTGTGTCAGGTGGGATGATGCTGGAAGGGTGTTCTCCACAAATTACATTTTTTTGGTCTGAGATTACACTTTTTTGCTAGTTGAAGTACTCTAAATACTTTTAGGGGGGAAACAGGTCTGCTCTTAATACCTTTGTCCACATTTTTTAGTTCAGGTGAGGAAGATTGACAAAAGTTTCAGGTGGATTTATCATTATGCATGATCCTTTGTTTGATATAAATAACAGTTTTCTGTGTCTGGTCAATCATCGAGTTTTGTGTTTCATTTTCAACACTTTTATTACAGGATGGTGCCTCAAAAACCAACACTGCATCATCAGCATCTAAGGTAAGACATTTTTTATGGAAGTAAGCATAAGTGCCAGAAGAGGTTTTGCTCAGCACAGCCCAAAGCTCACTTCCTCCCTAGTTAATCCAGCATAGGATCTGGCACCTTTAATTTTCAACCGCTCATTTCAGAATGCAAATGTTTCCTCCATAGACACCTCACCCATTGAAGGTTTGAACTGCCCCACTTGAAACAACTCCTTGCATTTGTATGCATCATTTTGTTCTTCATTTTGTTACCCTCCAAAAGTGTAAACTTTCCAGTGTTTCTTCTAGGCCAAACTGCATTTGCACAGACAAATTAAGGGGAGTTCAGTGATGTTCCAGTGTAACACCTATACTTTACCTGCTGTTTTACCAGCATTTTGGTTTTGCTGGAAGACATAGACAAATAAAATGATGTCTTTTTATTAGTTTTTTTTTTTTTTTTGCTTAGGGTTTAGACTCAACGGACTAACTGTTAAATTACCATTTTGAAACATTTTGTGTGATAAGGTGAAAAGAAAATGTTTGTTGCATAGGGTCTAGGTCTGTTGAGTGTTTTTGTTTTTGTCACACTTGCTCAGCAAGATTCTGATGTGTCATCTGGAAAAATAGAAAACCATGTTGTTTTGACTTGTGTTCATAGTTGAGCTGTGTTTTATGTTTTCAGGACGGCACCAGGACAGAAGTGAACTCGGGGGACAAGAACAGCATGGAGGGGGGGGACGATGCAGGTGCTAAGAAAGCTGATTCAAAGAGCACCACGCCTGTCAAAAAGTAACGAAACATCATCGGTCTTTGTATGTCATGAACTGAGTTATGGGTCAAGTGATGTGTGTATGGTTTGGTCCACCCCTTTGTCTTTGGATGGGGGGCCAGCATCATTTGGATGGCATGTTGAGGCAGTTGTCAGGTGACGAGCGTCCACGGCTGTCAGTGCTTTCCCTTTTTGACCAGTGCCGTCATGTCACTGCAGTGCTGATGTGCTGGCTGAGTGGTTTTGTGAAAGATCAAAATAGGCAGCCTTAGTCTTGATAATGACCTCTGCCTCTGGCAGGTCCACATGTAATACTGTGCCTGGCAGTTCACATTTGGTGGCTGGAAACTCCTGCCTCTCGTCCCAGGGTTGGTTGTTGTTTTAGATTCTGATTGGGCAGTGAAAATCGTCGAATCATGCTGTTTCAGCTGATAACTTTCTGTCAGGGTTTTTTGCGATGCCAGGGGCTCATTGTAGAACGTTTAGAGCAACAATACTATTAGGGGCATGTATTTGTTTCAGTGTGTGCACAAGGCTACAATCTTGAGTTTTGCTTGTCCAGGTTAATTAAACAACTGAATTGTTTCCAAGGTTTCCATGTATGGGTGTTTCTTCCTACTCTTAATTTTGATATAGAGCAGCTCAAATACAGTGTTTGTTCAAGTGAGACTTTTAAAATACAGAGCATGAAAACAAGTTGTATTTCTAGTTCAATTGTTAGTATTGTGTTGTTCAGCAGAATGTGTCTTCCCCTTCCCGTTTTATATAAGTATGCTCAAGTTGCTTTGTATTTCTTGCAACAGTCTTGTTTATGACAAAATGTGCAGGTGTGAATTGGGTATCAATTAAATTTATGCACGCTTAGTATTTTGAATGGTGATTAGACCCGTAAACCGAAACAATTAACATTCCAGTGATGCCGACTATGTTTGATTTCTATCATCCGGTTAGTAACATAAAACATGATGGAAAAAATCAAAGATTGCAGCAGTATAATACTAACTTTAAGTTGCTTGAAATGTGATTTTGCCACTTTTAGTCATGTACAGTGGAACCTCGTTAATCTGGACGCCAGAAACCTTTGGCATCCAGACATAAATTCAGTCATGGTATTTTTCAAGTATGTGTACTCACTATTAACCTGGAAATATGATCCAGGTTTGGAAATCAAAACTGGGGCCCTGGTTAGTTTAGTCAAAAATGTAAAATCTTGATCAGGTGAACACCGTTTTGTAATACTGTTCACATTTTTGAGTGTATTTCTTTCTTCTTTTTTTGTTGGTTTTGTGTTGGTTTTTTTACATATAGAGAGATAATTGGTTCCAACACTTACCATAAAAATTCCAAACAGAACATACTTGATAGTTAAAACCTTTGACTGCAAGACAGATATGACAGGAAAGAGAAAACAATGGTTAAGCACTATATATAAAAAATAAAAATTGTGCAGGGTTCATCTTTCAAAAAATATATATCTGGATCTGGAATTGTTCATGGGGACCAAGGTGAGTGGGGTGACAAGGTTCTACTGTATATATACCTTTATTTTCCTTCTATAGTTCAGTTACATATATAGTTAATGTTTTAATAATCAACTGCCAGTTCATCTTCTGAGTTTTGGTTGTTTTTTGCTGTTTTTGGACTGAATAATACATGTACATGGCAGATAATGATTGGCAAATGGTTTAGGTTTTTTCTTCTTTCAAGAGTCATTGAAATGCTTTGTAATCAGACATCTATCAAAATACATTCTCTGTATTCAAATTGATGTTTCTTGGCTACTTTTTGTTTTGAGTCCATTGAAAATAAACTCAGTTCATGAATTTTTTTCTTGAAGACTTTTTTGTTGCTGTCAATGTCAGGGAGATGCATTTTACCCACAAAGAATGTTGGTGCAATTTAGTTGTCTGTTTTTTCTTTTACTAAAGCTGATTTTCGAGTCATTGGAGAGGAAGTCATCACCTTTTCGGTTGCAGTTTTTATTTTAAAAATCTAGTATCAAACAATTTTTCTTTCTCTTTGGATGACCAAACCAGTTTTATGCTTCTGTGCACATTCTTTTGCTGCTAAAACGTTTTCTGGAAGGTGGGTTTGTGAATTTTGCCTGAAAAAGATCTTGCTGCACCAGTGGATGTCATACATAATGTACATGAATTTAAAACCTTTTGCCACCCGCGCGTTCATTTAATGAGCACATTGCCAAGCTGCAGTGACAGGTTTGCATCTGCTGGTGCACGTGCAACTGTTACATTGTAAAGCTGCTTTTGTCCTTATGGTTACAAGATTGTGTTCAGTTTCTAAACAGGTTTTCTCAGATGGTCATTTCAGCATCACTCGCATATATATCAACAGTGTGAAATGAATTTCCCAAACACAAAATCAGAAAAGTGAAAAGTTTTGCATTGAATGGCTAATGATGAGAAAAGGACTATATGTACAGAGAGCCAGGAAGACTATTTCTGGTGAGAAAAAAAATGGGTTGGGGGGGGGGGGGGTGGAGGGTTATTGAATGTGTCTGATCTGCATCCCACAAAGGGACTTCACAAATCAAGTGATGGACATGAAAAGCTGAAATCCTCTTTTCCACATTTCCATGAAGTAAGTTAAGCTGCATGAAGTATGTGCAGTCACCTGTCCTAATGTTGGGCATTTCAGCATCACTCGCATATCAACAATGTGAAATGAATTTCCCAAACACAAAATCAGGGAAGTGAAAAGTTTTGGTCCTTTGTACAGCAGAATTTTTGTCTTGTATGTGAATTTTCCTATGTGGTGCAAAATCATAAGTTTTTAATATTTTCTCTGCACTTCATGGGTTTTTTTTTAATATGTTAAAAAAAAATCATTGTCAAAAAGAACTGGATCTTTTGGTTTATACAAGAAGTGCTCTGATTAATACAGCAGCAAAGTTTCATAGTAATTCTAAGCATCAGTTTTTTGGTAAGACCTTTTGATCAAATTAAGGTTTTATTCCACCATTCTTGGCACATGGTCCACCCTTGGCAAGGCAGGTTACAGTTGCTGGGAAGGTTATGGCATAACGGTCAAAACATCGCCTACAGCACATTTTAAAAAGTTGGAGCATTTGATATTTTCCTGCTGTGCAGTTTATTCTGTTACGTTCATGCTTCTCACAGCCCACTGTTACAAACAAATGACTGTACATAAAATGCATTTCAAAGGCTTATATTGACAGAATTTCCCTTTAAAAATGGAAACTGCTGTCACCTTACTTGTAGAGGCCAAAACCCTATTTTGTTGCGCTATGGGCAGCCATGAAACTTGCATCAAATTAATGTTCACTGATTGCCCTCCTCTTAGCACCAACAACTCAAAACATCACTGTCACAGCCACTCTCCTATGAACCATTTCTGTTCCTTTCAGTCCCGTTTTATTTATTAGTAGAAACAAATCCAGGGTAAGCTCTCAAAGCATTAGACAGCAGCAATATAGGTTGATGTTTAACTCCAAAACAATCTTTGAGAGCAAAACAAAAGAGGTTTTATAGGGATGTGAGAGGTAGGTGAAAAAGCCTGATGCCTGTTTTGATCATCCAAAAACATTGTCTTGATACTGTCTACCCATTTCCATGGGGTGCTGTGACCTTTTTTCTTCTTCTTTAAAAACAACAACTTGTGCACATTTTCTGTGATGGATTTTACGATTTTTGTTTATGGATGGGTGGGGATTAGATTTTTTTAATTATTATTTTATTTTGTGGTTAGCTCTTAGTGGTTAGTATTTAATTAGCAATAGCATCTGCACTGTCATTTATTAACAGCAGCATCTGCACAGTCATGGTATTTAAAAACATTTTACTCCCAACACCAAACTATGCATTTGGAGTTTTTTTATGGTACCCATGCAATGTGTTTAAAAAAGAAGATCATGAAGCACAACACATATTTTCTTGACCTGACTTGATCCCAAGGTTTTCTTCTGATATGTCATGCTTTTGACTGAAGTCCATGGTTTTCACCAGACAACATCAGAGGGAGACTTTGCAAAGGTCCTGCTCATTCTGGATAAAACCCACCATAATCAGAGATTGACAGGGTTGCATTCAGTATTGGAGATGTCTCGGGCTGGAATTCAAGTTGTTATTCTGCCCACTTCTGAAAAGCGAATATGCTCACTCAGTTTACCCACAGACCATTGAAAAAGCCCTAAGAGAAGGCTCTTTGCACAGAATGAGATCTTAAAGCAACAGCTAGAGACTTATCAAGGGGCACATAATGAGATCTTAATGCAACAGTTAGAGACTGTATCAAGGGGCACAGAATGAGATCTTAACACAACAGTTAGAGACTGTATCAAGGGGCACAGAACAAGATATTAAAGCAACAGCTAGAGATTGTATCAAGGGTTCTGTGCCAAGCTCTAAGCACTGTTTCACATAGTTATAGTCCCATAAGCTTTTAGTCTGACCACCCTGTGGCATGTTGATGACCAGTGGAATGCACTTTGAGTCATAAATAAATGTACTTTGCCTCATTTGATTGGGAAGTTACATCTTCATGAGACATGCAACATAGCTTATTCTGTAGGTGTGTTGACAACCACCAGTCATTCACTTTTTGCTGTGCTTTGACCTGTTTTCAAGCTTTTTTTTCCTGCATGGAATATTATTTGTGGCATTCTGAGTCTGCTCAGGTGATTGGTTTTTTTGTGACAAGGCAGTCTTCTACAATGCCCCAGCAATCGTTTGATGATTGTTCACAGACAAAAGCTTTAATGTTAGTTTTTTCTCAGAGGCTGTGTAACCAAGATCTTTCAGACTTTGCATGATAATAATAATCTCCATTGAGCTTTCCATTTTCATACCAGTTTCTATGACCCTGGCCCATTTTCAAGGTCAAAGGAGTGTTTGTGAGTTTGTAATGTAAAATGACTGAACATTTGTCAGACTCTTTTTTTTCAAAGCTGAGAACCCAAGTTTGGCTGCCATTTATACTTGCAAAGCATTGATAGTCATGGGTATGCCACTTACATCACCCTCCCATCTGTCCCAGATTTGTGTTCATATATTTTATCTATGCAGCATTTGTCTTGTGTGTGTGTGTGTGTGTGTGTGTGTGTGTGTGTGTGTGTGTGTGTGTGTGTGTGTGTGTGTGTGCGTGCATGATGCAGCATTTATTGTTATAAATTCTAATAATTGTTTTAAAACACTTTTTTCTATGTACATGCAGCCAATGGTCCATGGCAGCACACACTCAGAAAATGGTTTGGCATTACCGTTTTCCTGTTAATTCATCGAGTCACCTTTTAACCAACATTGAATTATCCTCAATTTGCTACTTTCTCACCACCCAGGCCCCCCCCCCCCCCCCCATTTTCACAGGCCAGTTTCAGGGTCCCAGACCATTTATTTATTTGACCAGCCTCTTGCCAGTGTCAGCTTTTTCCATATTTTATTAAAAGATTGCTTTTTTTCTCCCCCCCACCCCAAAACTCTGTGCTGTTACCCATATGCAAGTTTTTGGTGTCCCCAGAATATGGCAAATACTACAGTTACAAAACCATATCAAGTTTAGATGACTTGTGAGGGAAGATTTTCAGCCAGTAGTCTGAACTTCTTTCTTTTTTGGGAGCAAAAATGCCTGCAAAATCCTTCAGTATCACGAGGTATTACGTGTACAAACTTGTCCTGATGTGACACTGTGAAGTGACTTGGGCTATTTGATGCCCAGGGGCACTTGTTCTCATACACACAAATCTATTGTCCAAGCTGTGGGTTGCATTTTTAAACACTAAAGCCAGTGAACATCACACATTTTTCAGAGACTTGAAGTCGGTGTAATTTGTAGTGACAGAATTTTGGTGTACTTGAAGCATTCCACTTCTTCAAGAGTTTTCTGTTGGATTTGTAAGGAGGAACTTTTGCCAAAATGCTGCTGTGCTCGTGTTTAAAAAAACAAAACAAAAAACGACGAAAAACACGATTCTACAACACAAAAGGTAAAGAATGTTTTTTTTGTTTTGTTTTTTCAATATTGTTTGTTTTATGGGAGCTTTTTTCCCTTCTTTAGAAAATCGTTTTTGTTGTTCTTGTGATTCTGTTGCCTGTGACTACAGTATGTGCAGCTGTCTGTCCTATTTTTTCATGTGTTTATAGAATTGGCTAAAGTATGAGTAATGGTCTGCTAGTAATTGTGTGGAGCGAGAGAAGTGTAGTTGATCTGTCAGGTAGGTGAGTCTGGTGTTGTTTACAGAGACATTATTTATATATCTAAACACTGAAAATGGTGCTCAATTGTTAATTTGCGCAGTATTGTTTCAACTGAATGTTGAGGTAATCCTCAAGGTACGCTTTTTTTTTCATTGTGTGCATGCGCAAGAGAGTAATTTTTAAGTTGATGTACAGATGTATTTTTTTACATTATGTAATGCCAAAGACAAGAAAAGGAGGGAGTTGTTCTGTGCTGCGCTGTGTCAGAGTTGTGGATATGTTACGTTACATTTTTATTAAACTGACAAGAGTAGTCATATTTTCCTCATCTTCTGTTTCATGCTGCTGTTTGTCTTCAAGATAATTCCTTAGTGACAAAATTAAAAAGTGCTTCAGGTACATTTGCAATTATGCAGCTGGTCAAAGGAAAACACTTTTTTTTTTCTTTTTTTTAAATTGTGTCACGCAATACAGCCATCCAATCAGGATTTACCCTCTTTTTTCTTCTTTTTTTGTAGGGGTGGGGGGTTCTGTGATAAATGCTTGTGAGGATCTTGCAATGGGGGGAGGGGGGGGTTGCAGTGAAACTGTATAATTATTAATTATGGACAGACCAGGATAATGAAGACATGCATAAATGTTAGATATTTTACTGCAACTGTCAAGATGTTCAGCATAACTGGTGAGTACCTAATCTGTACTCAGATTTAAAGGGGAACCGAAGGGGAAAAGCATAATGCTCCTTCGAACAGGAATGGAATCGTATTTTAAAAAATAGACTAACAACAGTCTTTCACTCAATTTCCATCCCTGTTTGTTACATGTTGATGTTTGAAAGTTGTGAAAACATGACTGAGTGCTGCCATTTTTGCCCAGCAGTCTATCATTGATGTCATGCACAAGGCTGCAAAGTGCAATGTGTAGCAATAAATATTAAATACATTAAGAGCTGGACTTTTTCTGCACAAAGCTCAGGTTCTAAGCAAAAAGTACTTCATATAAATATTGTTAGAACAAATAAATGAAACCTAATGAGCCGGCTTTAAGCTGGTAAGCAGAGGGACCTCTGTTCAAATCTGCTTCAGCTGTCCTTTTTCTTCTTCAAAAGTTGTGGTCTGTGGACACTCTTGTGACTTTGTCCCTTGCAATTAATGAAACATTAAAATGGCTCTCATTGCTGCCTACCTTAATACAGGAGTCATTCTGGTGGTGACAGTAAAATCTCCCTCTTATTTGCTATGACCTTCAGGCTGATCATATAATTATTTATGTCACAGTCATGTTTTTGCTTGTTTTCAGGAATCTGTGGTAGTGTATCTGCTGTCTTGTGTCAAAGTCTTAATGTTGCTGCAGTCCAACGCTGCCTGGGTCGACCAACCTGACTCACCCAAAATCTTGTCCGTAGGACTTGGTGACAGAAACAGAAGGTTGCAGTGATGTTCAAGTCTGACAAAACGTTTTTTGTTTGTTTTTTCATCATAAAGACTTGTTTCTTTTTGGCATCACACTGTTGTTGAGTGTGATAACAGCTTTGAACAAGGCAACCTGCATTCCTTACTTTGTGAACCTGAGACCAAGGCATTTTGAGGTTTGTTTGTAACAGACAAAACCATACTGGTATGCACACACACACATGCACCCCCCCCCCCCCCCCCCCCCAACCCCACACAGTACGTCAGAACAGAGTCCAAGGGCTGTGCCAGGGGATACAATCCCCAGCAGGAGCACACAAAGAATTTCTTTGCCTATTCTCAATTCAGTGCCCATTTTGCACCTGCCCTGCTAAATGCACACAAACCCATGACCCAACAAAGTTTGAGTGGGCTGACTATGCTGTCCAAGCATGGTTTTGGAAGCCGTCAGGGAAACAAGCTTACATGCAACTCACCACAGTATTGTCTCGCTCACTGAGCCACCATGGGCACTTCACTGGTCTCCAGACTGGATATGATGCAGAAAATAAAGTGCTGGCAGGGAACAAAGTACAGGGCTGAGACGTGTCACAATTGCTGCTGTTCTCAGACCTCAAAATCACTTGTCCTCTTGAAACTGAAATATGATTCAGCGGTATATTTCAGGAGATGCTTGTGTCTGTGTGCATGCAGCAACCTGCACATGTGCGCACACACACACATCGGACACAAACACACTAGGTAATGAATGCACCAAGCAGAGTTCTTGATATTTCAGCTGTCTCTACCTGGCATGCATACAGACCACATGCAAATAGTATGACTGTGCATCACAGTTCAATTTTTACTTCTTTTTTAAAATCACCTCCTCAAACAGACTATTTAGCAATGAATATTGCCGTGATTGGACTTCAGACTCTTTGGATCCTGCCAGGTGAGTTGCAGTGTTTTTTTGTTTGTATGCTTCACTCACCTGTACTTGGTCAGATTTCTAGTTATTTGTTTATTACTTTGCATTGTGGTTTCCATTTGTACCACTGGACACAACCCAAACTGTAAGCACTGGTTTACAACATTCTTCCTCCAACTATTGCCGTAATTAATTATGCCATAGGTCTCGAAAATCCGGGTCTTGGAGTTCCCAGGTGGGTGGCTGCAATAGCATCAAAAATGAGGGATGCAACAGCATGAGATTTACTACAGTGGTGTTTTTGCGTTAATCTTATTAAACAAAAGTTTACTTGGTGCTTTGGATAACCCACTAATGCTTTGGGTCATGAGCAAAGACCCATCTTTCGCTTTGCTTTTTCCTGCCACCCAGTGTTGCACTATTGTGAAGGAAGGGGAGGGGGCAGGTGTTGGCAACCGAATGATACAGATATTAATAAGTAGTTTTAAAATATTCATATGTAATGTGACAGGATAATATTAATAATGACAGCAGGTCTTATAATTTGCTCTTCTCTAACACAGTTAAACTCACTGAGAGTGAGATGTGCAAACAACTTGACAAAATACACATTTACATACATTTTAACAAACAGAACGTAAAGTGCAGTATTCTGCTATAAACAGATTCACCTGGCTACAATAACTATACCGAGATACACTTGCAAAAGTCAGTCTCCCATTGCCCACTCAAATGCGCATTACAATTAAAAACTCCCTTCGAGTCTCTCTCGACCTTGTGCTTAGCTCTCCTCTGCCCCTTTTCCACCATCACCCCTCTATCCATTGGCTTACTTCCACACTCAACGACCCGTATGCAGGCGCATCACCGGTTATCTGAGAGAATAGCCTACTAGATTTTTGTAGTGAATTGGTACAAAAACATGTATTAGTTAAAAGCTAGGCCGACGGAACAAGTGAGTTTTCAGCTTGGATCTAAAGCATTGATTTAGCCATTTGAAAGATGCCAACTATGGGGGCGGCGGGGGGCTGAGTCTGCTACACTGCAGCTGTCACCGCTCGTCTCCGGAGTATGGGCGCAAAGCCTAGCAGATTACTGTCACCCATCCTTTTCGTTACCGCGCTCGTCTTTCGAGGTGCGAGTACTACTGCTCTATGCCACCGACTCGTCTGTCTCACGGGTCTGTTTTTTCGCAGATGCCCGTGCGACTGACGATGATACAGAGGGGATGCAATACAGTCCTACTTTTTGATTACAGAGATTTGCGTCCCTTGTTAAATGTCACATGACAGTAAAAATGGCGTCGGGCACGATGTTTGGCGGTATGCTGTATGAAAAAAATGATTTGCTTCTTGTGGAAGTTGTGAGAGCCGGTTTGGCCTAGCGGTAAGACGGTAGGCTGGTAAGCAGAGGGACCTTGTCTTGTGACTTTGACCCTTACAATTAATGAAACATTAAAATGGCTCTCATCGCTGCCCATCTTAATGTAGGTCATACTGGTGACAGTGTAGCGATAGGTATATAAATTATATACTCTCCCACTTCCCCCACCTCCATACCCCCTTCCCCCCATTCTCCCCGTCCCTAGTAAGCCTTTCGGTTTCTGTGGACGTTAAGCACCAAGTTTACTTACTATGGAAGTTGTCACCGCAGAGTTCAGGAGCTGTGTGAAAGTCGAGGTGGCTGTCCTTGGCTCCCCGTCCTAATGAGCCTTATGGTTTCTGTGTACGTAAAGCAACACAGAACCATGCTTACGTATTGGTCACAGTTTGTCCCTAATAATAGTATTATGTCAACCCGCCATCTGAGGACATTAAACTCTACATCATCATCATGTGGCAGTAGTGCTGGCTTCCTCTGCAATTTAGTCTTCAATGCTACCACTAGTCATAAACACTTGGCCATGCACTAACACCACGGAAATGGGTCAGTTTTACACAGTGTCATTTTATGACCAAAATGACTGTGACATTTTATGTTTAAAGAACACAAACATTACACCCTGTTTACATGCACTTCAGCAGCATGTGTGTACTGTTAATAAACACAATATTCACTGAATTTGTTCAGATTTAGAAGTTCAAGAATAATGACTTGAAATTCAGAAATCACACTGAAATAGATCTAAAGATCAAAGTGTGCAACTAACTTGTAACTCATGTAAGTAAGCAGAATAATCTGGTAGAGAAATCTGCATAAGCAGGCCAAAACAAACATAATATTAATAACATAATGCAGAATATATTGGAGATGGGTGTAAAGTCATGATGTCTGATGGAAAAGTGTTTTATCACATTTGTGTCTTTCAGCATAAATGCGCCATTGACGTTTGATCTAGAGTAACACCGTGAGGAGGCTTCCTCAGTGCTGATGTCAGCAAAACAATTGATCATATACTGACATCTCAGTTATTACAGACTGTAATAAAACTCACTTTTGTTCATTAGATATGAAGCCATTAGATTGATTTGAATGATATTTGTGACCTAGAATGGCATTTAAAATGTCCTAAGAATTTCTGACCTCCTTGGATTTATATTACTGAAGATTTTACTGACACAGTGCTTACGTGTACATTTGTTATTCCATCCTCGAAGCAAAAACACAACTGGCTCCCTCACACTCACACACCGTTAACAGCAACTACAGACAAAAAGCAACCAGGCATGTCACATCACATCATTTGACTGGCTCAGACTTTTGTGTGCGAAATTCCAACAATTTGAGCGATAAAAATAAAAAAATTTTTTTTTGCTGACATTGGACAGGTTGTGGGGATGCTCACAGACTTTGATCCAATGAAGGCATGTTTCAAGTGTTCTTAATGGTTTTGCAAATGGCACAAAACAGACACCTTCACAAAATTGACCGGCATATCTGATCAACTGATGTCTTTTCTGCTTGCTTTTTTTTTTTTACCGTACCAGTCGATCTTCATCATGGGCTCACTGTATCCCCAACCAAAGCATGCCTACTCTGCGCTACGCTGGCAGGCACTTACTGAGTGCAGTCCCCCAAATTTCTGAATCTTGTCTATTACAGCCAGCTATGGACTGAAACAACACGGTGCAGTGAGGCTGAATCCTATGTGTACATTCCAAGTACTGATGGTTTGGAATCTCTCCCCTGCCCCCTCCCCTTGTGTGTGTGTGTATGTGTGTGTGACCGCACATCAGCAAACCACAGTAAAACCAAATAACAACTGAACACACATTATAATATTCATATGAACTGTTTATTCATTCCATTCTCAACTTTAACAATGCTAGCTCAATAAAACGCACCATGTCAAGTAACATCATTGCCACACTGAACACAATTAGGCATATTCAACTGTCTGACCATTGACTCGTAAACAACATCAACTGCTTTGGTCACCCGGTAGACTACATAAACAGCTAGCAGAAAGAACTTATTAACTCACAAGATCTTCTTCTTTTTTTTAGATTCAGTTAATTTATTTGTTGACCCTCAGCTATAACCACAAACATAAAGGAATCAAGAAACAATGGAGGAAATTAGCACTTGAAAGACATTGCACAAATGCAACAACAAAGACCTGATTTGCCTATGGTAACTCTTACCTGGCATGCAAGTAAATACAAGGGTACATAAACTCCACCAGAGGTACATCCTTTCGAGGCTGTACATTTTGGGGATGTAGGTAGGTAGTGTTGCTTAATGTCCTCAGATGTCAGTTGACATATCAGGGACAAGCTGAGACCAATGCCAAAGCATGGTTCAATATAGCTTTACATTCACAGAAACCAGAAAGCTCGTTAGGACGGACAGCCCAGGACAGCCACCTCGACTCTCACACAGCTCCTGAACTATGATTTTGAGGATGTGCCTCTGGTGGAGTTTATGTACCTTGTATTTACTCACATGCCAGGTGAAAGTTACCATAGGCAACTCGGGTCTCTTCGTTGTTGTGTTTGTGTAACATCTTTTAGATGCCAATTAACTCCCTTGTTTGCTTGATTTTGCACTAGCACTCTGGGCCTTGTTCTGTTTCACATTGTGACAAACAAAGGTTTTTAAGGTTGGAAATAGTCATATTATTTTAGTATTATCAATTTATGTACAGCACCATGAACCTTGTACTTACATAGTAGAAGGGCATACTAGCCATCCTAAAATAACATTTGAACTAAAATCTGGTGTTTACTGTATTAGTATCCTTACGATTTGTGCATTTTTTGTTTGTTTTTGCACCAAGGTTTTCTCCACAAACACTACAGGAAGGGGCTGTATTTACATTCACCTTATCCAACAGTTTTGTCAGTCTAAAAATCAGAGCTTAAAATCACTAAGACAACAGAAGATCCTTCGTGGATGAACACATAAGGTACATGATGCACACTTTGTGCAAAGGAACTATATCCTCAAAACATGTTTTGTTCAACAGGTAGAAGAGTTGAAAATAAAACTGACAATGAGGGATTTTAACACATGAGGTTAAAAAACACAACAAAAACACACACACTTCTTTAAATTAGACAATACAAAAAGGCACAAACTGTCAGCAAAAACAAAACAAAAATTCAAGCAGTACAAAGACAGATAATACCCTAACATGCCAGTGACAGGAATGAATGTTGGCCTTCAGTTGGGGAAGAGTTACGGATTTTATTTTCTAAAACCCAATTTTGGGAGTGACATTCAGCGGGACTGGCTGTACAACACACTGTCAAGAGTCACAGCTGGCCAAGCTGCTACCCACCGACTCTGATCTTGCCTCTTGGGTGATGTGACCTCATGTCAGACTCCCAAAAGGCAGAGCTATGGAGCTGTGTGAAAGCCCAGGTGGTTGTCCTGGGCTTCCCATCCCTAATAAGCCTTACGCTTTTTGTAGACATAAAGCAACACCGAACCTCCCGAAAGGCTGTGGAGTGCAACAGGTGAGCCGTCACATGAAGTACACCCAGTCCCACTGCTCATCACTCACAAAACTCACTAGAGAAATCATTCAAACAAAAAGAAGAACCAAAACCACTGGGTATTTCAAAACAATCCTTGCTGGTCAAAAGATGTTTTCAGAAGGTTAGCAAGGCACTGCATGACACTTAAATGTCTCTCTGCTGACAATTTTTACTGTTGGTGAACTCCGTTTCCAAGACTATCCCCTGGAGAATATAAACTAGTCCCCTTGAGAGTATAAACTACCAGATCTAACTAAGAAACATTCAACGTGAGAACTTCGAGCCCTATACTTATAAGAATGTGTGAAAGATAGGATTACCGCACGATATTATATGGAGTCCTTTTGAAAAATGGGAAGCACTTTACTAAAAGGATATCACACAACAGTGAGAGGGAAGGGTTTTAGACAGGGCATGACACCTGGTATTAAAGACACTCTGGGCATGACACATGGAAAAGACACATACCTGTATACTGATTAGAAGCAGTGTACACAGGTGCTGCCCATGAATGATAATTAGAATGATTAAAAAAGATGAGGTTTAAAAAGTGTCTAGTTTTATGATCCATACAAGCAGTTCTATGCTGGATGAAAAATACATGCGCGTGCACTCACACATGCATGCACACGCACACATGCATACACACACATACATACATTCCTGTATATACACGCAAGAGGAAAAACCCTGAATCACTAAAATTACAAAATGAAATATTAGTTCATGTATGTAAGCCACAAATACAATATTAATACTATAACAAAATTACTTATTAATTTACAGAGAAATGTACTCCCATACACACACATTCACATAATATAGTTAAAATCAGATTGCCAAATAAAACCAAAGCCACAGCCATGAAAAGAAATATCTGAGCACAGGGATGATAAATCAAGTGTACCTGATACAAACTAAAATCATCAACTCCATCATAGATCTGTTTACCAAAAGCAGGTAAAAACAACAACCCAAACAACCTTTAAGTACTTGCTCTACAAGGGTGGCGCTTGATAGTCTGAAATGTGAACAGTCTGACATAGCAATAGTTCGTCTGAAATGTGAACAGTTAGATGATACAGCAATAGCTGGATAATCAATAGTGTGACATAGCTATACTGCAATGAGCTGACATTCTTATGTGTAAATAATTCAACAGTCCAATGTAGTGTTAGTCCAACAAGCCATTAGCCTGTGTTTTTATGTCAAGACTTTCACCACATTGGACTTCTGACACACAATGTCAGGCTATTTTTGTTGGGACTACTGACACACCACATCAGGCTTTTTTTTACTGGACTACTGATGCATCAGACTACCAGCATTTACCCACTCTACAAAGTAATACAACAGGAGATTCTTTGTCAAGGCAATATACTTTACCAAACACAGGAAGAAACAAAAAACATAAACTTTGAGTGCTCTACAATACAGCACGAGATTCTTGATTGGAACCATGTATCATATAGAATTGCAACACTGGGACTCTTGCTTTGCACACTTGAACACCAAACCTGCTTATTCTGGTCCATGTAACAAGATATCAATGCAGTCAGTTCCTTTTGTGTATTGTTTTGTCAATTCATTTTTCAAATGCACAATCTTACATCAGATGTCGGTAACAAAGCAAACAATAACAGCCTTGATTTGTTCTTCTGTATGACCAGAATGATATCCCATGTGACAATATAAAGTATATCAAGAAACTGCTTTCCTGATCAAATGTAAAAGTCCACAACCACCTACAGTCTCATACCCGCACAAAACAATGAAAGACCAGATTACATGTTAAATACCCAATGAATTTGTTCGCGCTGCACATTTTCATGTTTTGAAGGAAAGTCACAAAACTGACTAATTAGTCAGCTGATGTGCAATGTCCAGTAAACTGCGTAGGTTGTATCAGTGCAAAATAGCATAAAAATATCACAACTTTAAAATACTAAAATCACAATAAGCAGAATTCTACCAAGTCAGCTATGGCATACCATAAATAACAAATAGAATTTCACCAACACTCAGTTTACAAGTGTTTAAAAGTATGACTATGTGTCTATCCTTGCCTTTCCCAGGGAGATAAATGAAATGGAAGCGAAGGTCTGATTCACAGTTCATAACTTTAACACACATTACCTTACAACTGAAAAAGACCAGGAAGAAAATGAGAAGGCAGACTTCTGACAGACACAATTTTTGGCAGCATACAAAGCCATATTCTGACAAACAGAGGAGGGTCATAACATCTATATCCACAGAAGCCTCCTCCGGCAGGGGGCAAAGGGAGAAGAAAAAACTAAAACTAAAAGGAACTCAGTGACATAGGAAAATGTATGTATGAGATCTGAGAGCATTGATTAGATCTGGATATGATATCAAGTTAACCCAAACCCAAACTCAGTATTTTTCCTTTTAATGGTTAAAAATGACTGAGGTTAGTTTGTTAGTTCTTGGATTTTAATGCTTTGTCAACCACACAGGGTCACCTCAGGACGAGTGACTGAGGTGTGCTATCACCTGAAGTGGCCATGAAATGGGAAACTAAATAAGTCAGGGAGGGGTGCACAGTGACCAGGTATTTTCATTCAGCGCCACAGTCTTTTCAATTTTGAATCACATAATTACTGTGATTTTGTATGATTATGTACATCTGTATAGCACAGTATATGTACCAATGGAAATTATTTCTTGGGTCAACAATTTGAACTAAAATTCAGCTGAGTCTGATCTGGATGGTCCCCCATTCCCTTACCCCTCCAAGACAGTTATCTGAGAAACAGGCAGCAAGTAAAATAATGCATCATGAGTAAGATATGTACAAGGTGACCTTGTTAACTGTTAACCACATAGCTAAAACCCAGAAGTTTATCCACCCCTGTGTGCATGAACAACGAACAGGTATCCTAGCATGCGTAGCCCTATCCCCACGCTTGTACATGCTGACATACAAACAAGTGCAATTTTGCCTGATATTCTGGTAGCTGCACATCCCCTTAGGGAAAATCAGTCATGGAATTTGTAAAATGACATGAAGATAATTACAGCTGAAAGTAACCCTGAGAAGGGGATCTTGACACAAGAAACATTTTGTTTTGGCCCCAACATTCTGGCATGTAAATAGGATGCCTGTAGGATGACGATAAAAATGTAACTTTTTGAAACGAACAAAATCAGCTCTTTATACTACGCATCCTTTCACGTCAAACAAAACTGACGTTAAATAGACAGAATACCCTGACAACTTCAAAGATGTCGGCCAAAAGGTAAAAAATAAATAATTTCCACTCTGATTTGTCCAACCCTACTTTTGCCCATCAACTCTGTAAATATTCTGTCAGAAATAATAGAAGAAACCAAGGGTACTGTGGATGTGCAAGATCAAGATCAAATCAAGAATATAATGATGTGAAGAAAGATGACAATGTGAGCTCTGAGCAAACCTCCTGGTCCAAGTTTTTAAAGACACCCATGTGTATAACAAAACACCTGAATTTCTGTGACCAGCGATTAGTAAAATCAATGAAATATCCAGCCATACTTTGCTTTCGCTACTGGAACATGTACTTTTTCAGCTTCATTATTATAGCCTTTTGTCATTACATTATGCCACAGTTCCTCCCAAAGCAGACCAACTGTTGTAAAATGTTACATACTGACACACTTCCAGGTCGTCTGCTTATACAGTGGGTTCAGGCTTTGTGGCATAAAGTGATAATAAAACGTTATCAGTTGGGTTCAGTACACTCACACTGATATAAGCGTCATGTTTGACTGGGCATAAAAAAAAATCCTGGATAAGTACACACCAATGACATGCTATCAGCTGCAGAGTTCAAACTACACTGAAGCATTTTACTGATTTTCTACAACTAATTGTTTTGCACCAAAACCTATGTACAATTCTATTGAAGAAACATCATAACATTTGATCAAGCACAAGAATACATGTTACTTATTTCATGTTAAATGTAACTGGAATATTACATGCACGTCAAATCCATAACATTGACTTGCAACTGAATTGTCTACTGCCCACAATGAGTTAACAGATATGTAACCACCCTGCCTATTTCCTGTGGAGATCAAACTCATCAACTTGTAACTGACATGTTTATTTCCTGTAGTTGGTTAGCTCACTGATTGGTCTATTACCCCATGTGATCTAACTTCTGGCCTTGAAATTGACTTGTCTATTTCCTGTAGTGAAATAACTCCCCAACCTGTAAGCAACTAGTCTAGTTCTCATAGTGATCTAACTCATCAACTTTAAACAGACTTGTTTATTTCCTGTCGTGAAATAACTCACCAATCTGTGACTGCATGACTTGTCTGTTTCCTGTAGTGATTCAGCTCATCAACTTTAAACAGACTTGTTTATTTCCTGTAGTGAGATAACTGACCCGTGACCAACCTACTTGTCTATTTCCCGTACTGATGCAACTCATCAACATGAACGCTGCCTGTAGTAATTCACCTTCATCCACAGAGAACTATATACACAATGGAGATAAACTTCACCTTCAAGAAGAAATTGCAAAACTAAAACTGAGTATTCCAGACAGTGCCTGATGTCTCCAATGTTCAATTGCCTACAAAAGTTAAACACAAAATCCATAAATAATGGAGGGGTGGGGGTGGGGGGTAGGGTTCTGAATGCAGGGAGAGTCCTGCTTCAGATTTACGGGTCATGTGGAGAGATGACTGCCACAGTGAACGGATGGACGGTGCCCAGCTGATCAGGTGGGTGGAGGTCCAGGAAGTATCTAATGGTGATGGTGGTCCATCTTCTTCAGCATCTCTGTGGCCTTGGCGAGGGCCTGCAAAAATAACAGCAATCAAGGGATTGCTCTTTTGCACTCAACCATGTAACAACAGACTGCTTTATTAACATTCTGAGACAGTCACAATCACACACACACATATACATACAAATATATGTTTCCATACACAAACCCCAACTACCCCATGCACAAAAATTCAGAGGTATTTACATGCAATTCTCTCTGTCAGGTCTCTCTGCCTCTGTATCCTTAACTATTACCCTGGTAAATAATTGATCTTACTCCATTATCTCTATCCTGCCTATAAGAAGATGAAGAAATGAAATGACACACAATTTCCCAAATGGGCATTCTTAATATGTGATAATACTAGATGTTAAGAAAGTCCTTTGGGGAAAAAACTAATAATAATATACCAAAAGTTGTTTTGCAAAATGCCTGCAGCACCTATGCCAAGCCTTCACCTTCTTGGCCAAGGGTACTTTGCAAGTTTTATCTTGTGAAGTAGCCAAAGCTGACCAGATCTATGCATCTGAATGACTAAATGGTTTGTGGTGTGATTGATAGGCTGTAATTATAGTCAGTTTATGATGACGCTGGGTTGTTGGCCATTGTTTTAGAAGAGGCCCTACATAGGGAAAATGAAAGAAGAAACTGTCGTCACTGAAGAGTAGATACATCACAGAAGAGTAGATAAAATATTTTTTATTAATCTGTGGGTGCATCGGTAAAGATTGTTTAGCTATAATTATGGTATTCAGTATCAGCACATGCTGTGGAACCCACATGATCTCAGATACAAGAACAGATAGATATATATATAAAAACAATATGCTTCTACAAACCACTGAAGCAATGGCTGCAGATGGATCCACTATTTTTCAGTCACTGAAGTACATAATAGCACAGTATACATTTATTTTTTATCTTGCCTTAACATTTAAAAAGGATGGTGTTTGTCAGTAGCAAAGCATACTTTGCAAAACAAATCCTTAAAAGCCCCCCCCCCCCCCCCCCCCCACCCACAACCCAACCACCCACCCCTCACCTCCTGCCCCATCTCAGAGTACCACCCTGGCACAGATGATTTACAGTACCATTCTGAAGTGCCCCTGTGCAGCTGACAGGATGCTAAAATCCAATTACTAACTAACCATTCTCTCGTCTGGAGTTTTGGGAGTCACACGAGAGGCGCGTGTGAAGAGGTCACGTGCCTTGTCATACTGGTGTAGATGGTAGTGGGCCCGCCCAGCCATCACCAGGTTCATGCTGAAGAACCCAGGGGATACTGCCCACATCATCATCATCTGGTTATTATAATCAGCACTATCACATAACCTCCCAACACACACACACACACACACACACACACACACACACACACACACACACACACACACACACACACACACGTAACCTCCTAACACACACACACATGTATGCATGTACATGCATAAAAATACAGACACACACATGCATGCAGATAGACACAGACATGCATGAAGACAAACACATACAAGCATATATATGCATGTAGACAGACAAACACACACACACACACACACACACACACACACACACACACAGGATTACACATACAGCTTCTAACTAGTTGCCAAACAATGCAGTTCCCTCTTTTACAAAAAATTGTAAGGAAATGAACAGACCTAGGAATATTCTGTAAACAAAGTAAACAGACATGCAAGTAGAATTAAGTGTCAGTTCAAGAAGAGCATAATGCAGGTTTCAAAGTAACATCTAGTTGAAAGATAAGGGCAGCACCCCCACAACTAATGATGCCAACAAACTGACAGAAAACATAAAGCAATTCTCACCCTCCTCTGCCTTGTAAAAATATCTGAGTGCCTGGAAATAAAGAAAAATGTATGCATTAGTATAGTTGTACAGGTATGAAGTGTGCGAGATTGATTTTCTTTCTCTTCCTTTGTCCACTCCTGCTTCTGCATCCATAGTGACACAATCCTCCCATTCTCTTCCCCTCGCTTTCTGGGAAATTCAGCTGACCATATGACAGCAAAATTTAAGTCTCCCACTCTGTCCCTCCCCTTCCCTGCCCATCACCCCTCCCAACCCCACTCACACACCCCATCTTGAAAATACATACTGGGTGTGTCTGGAAAAACACTCCAAATTCTCTCTTAATTTTAGGTCAAAGCGTAGAAAGAAAGAAAAAACAAAACAAAACAAAAATGCCAGTAATTAATTGTCAAGGGGTTACACTGAGATCTGGAAGACCTTAAACAGAGTATATCTGACAGAAAAAAGACAGAGTGAGGCCTACTCCCTTCATAAA
Organism: Alviniconcha strummeri; assembly: GCA_963584105.1. Taxonomy (NCBI): domain Eukaryota; kingdom Metazoa; phylum Mollusca; class Gastropoda; family Provannidae; genus Alviniconcha; species Alviniconcha strummeri. The sequence goes on along the minus strand of OY757546.1, from coordinate 24,707,056 downwards.
GACCCTACTGGGTGCATCAGTCCCCACCCCTGGAAAATTCACAAAGAGTGTGCATAGACACCAATCTCTGTGAAGGAGTACACAGGTAATAAAAACATTTTAAAAGTTACCTGTTCGTAAGTTGTGTTTGGTGGAGAACGGAATAATACTGACAGGATTTTCTTCTGGTACCATGGTAAATTGGCAAAAGCGAAGCACCTGGAATGAACACAGAAGGAGCAGTTACTTTGTGGGTGAGGACAGCACAGCCACATATAATATTCAAACAAGAAGCAAACGTGCCAACCATATCCTCAGAAGGTCTAGATTCAATCAATGAGACAAAAATCCCAACAATCACAAATTCCCAGTAACCACCGTCAAAATTGTGTGAGGTAGGAGGAAGCGTTGAATGTTACAAATGGATGCTGATATGACCTGAAAATAGCATCCATTTCACCATTCATCCATATGTACTGTATGCCAACATCCTTGTCCCTAAGCAAGTTCAGCCCGCATAGTAGGCATTTCCCTAAGTAAACATGGTGCTTAATGTCCACAGAAACCATAAGGCTTATTAGGGACAGGGGGAAGGGAGTATGGAGGTGAGGGAAGAGGGAGATTATATACCTATCGCTACACTGTCACCATCAGAATGATTCCTGCATTAAGGTGGGCAGCGATGAGAGCCATTTCAATGTTTCAGTAGGAAGTGATGGACAAAGTCACAGGACAGTGTCCACAAACCACAACCTTTCTGAAGAGAAAGGAGAGCTGAAGTGGTATCAAACCGAGGTCCTTCCACTTACCAACCTAACGCCTTACCCCTAGGCCAAACTGGCTCACAAGCATTTCCCTGCCATGCAGAGTCTATTTATAGTTCCACATGTTATTGTCATACCACATCAGCTGAAATAGGAGTACATTCCTTGCATATTCAACATACGTATTTTCTGTGTTGCATGTGCCAGTATTTTCAGATGTTTCTGGTGCACAAAATGCACAGCACTGAACTTAAACTAAAGGGTGGACAATGTTTGTTTTTTAAACAATTTGGAAAAGGAAAAACAAAACCCCACAAACTAGCAACAAAAAAAAGGAAAAAAAGTAACATGCCAGCAACAACAAAAACAACGCACACGCCATACATCAAAGTTTTTTCCCTTTGTTCCTATCTCATTCAAAGTTTCCTTCCATGTCTTGTTTTATTGATTTTCTGAGGGGTGGTTGAGAGGCCCTTGGACAAAAGGTGTGAGAGGAATGTGGAACAAGTGAGAAACTTAGTTCTCATCTGCAGGCTATATATATATCTCTTGTTCATCTCTTAGGGTGTTTTTTTCACTCCATTTTTTTTTGGGTTAGACCTGCTGACCTCCATCTGTAGAGGACTGAAATCCCAAATAGTTGGGCAGAGACAGTGCCTATCAAACCTAACCCTACACTGCCACCACCATTCAGAATGAGTTTAATAACAATAAAAACAATCAATAACTTTTGTAGCACACAGTGGTTATGATACTACTGCTCTGCACACTTTAATAATAATAGTAGATTATTTACGGTGTCCAATTTTGCAAGAGCTTGGAGCACTTACAAAGATATAAGGATATGCTCATTTCATCACACACGCACACACACACACACACACACACACACACACACACACACACACACACACACACACACACACACACACACACACACACACACACTCACTCACTCACTCACTCACATCAAATACATTTATTACTGGTAATGGGTTGGTAGAATGAGAAGAAAGAAAATGACAGGCAAGTATGCAGAAGAGTACATAAGTAAGCAACTTGGTGTTTTATGCCCAGTCACAAGAGAAGAGGTGGGTTTCCGATTTTGACTTAAAAGAAGAGAATGATGACAAATGCCTGACAGAGAGAGGAAGAGAGTTTCAGATCACAGGTCCCACATATTGAAATGATCTCTGCTCCAGGGTCCTCCTGCCCATCCTAGGAACATGGAATATGCAAGTATCTGAGGCTGAGCAAAGAGAGCAAGAAGGAGTAGAGATGAAGCAACTCAGAGAGGTATGGAGGAGCTGCACCAGAGACAGTGTGGAAGCAGATGAGAGATGTTTTTGTATTAAATCCAGCAGCTGACTGGTAGCCAGTGGAGATCATAGGGTAAAGGAGTGATGTGGGCAGATTAAGGTACTTTGCAGATGAGCTGAGCTGAGCAGTTGATTACTCTTTGAATTTAAAGAAAAGGGTGGGGTGGGGGTGCACACGTGCACACACACACACACACACACATAGTTTGTTACAATGTCAGTCACACACTACAGGGCCTGAGTGAGAGAACAAGCTGACATCCCCCCCCCCCCCCCCCCCCCCACACACACACACACACACCATGAATCCAAGAGAAAACAACGGCAGGAATGGACACCTGTTGATAGCACCTATCATGTTCAAAGTGGTGCATAGTCTTTGCAATGATTTTTATCCTTGCAGTTGGCCCACCTAATTTCACAATTTTGTTATCTGATGATTTCTCTCTACCTATCTCTCATGCACCTGTGAGTCAGACTTACACTTTTACTGGTTTTCTTTGGGGAGGGGGCCAAACAAAGTAACAGCCGTTAGGTCTGAAGGCTTGTTGAATGTTTTTCTCTCTCCAGTATTCGCTGAGTTTAACCAGTACAATACCAGAAATTTGAGGTTAATACAAACCCTGTACACATATCATATCATCATATCATTACTTCCACACATTAAAACAGGAGAGGGAGTGAGGGTGTTGGAATGGGGGTTCAGGTGAACATATGACTACAGGTTTTGCATTTTGGGGGCCCATTGTAAAATAAAATGAGTGTTCAATGCCACAGTTATAAATTCACAGCACTCACCAGTAACCAAGGGAGTGAAGAGAAACCACATCTGAAGGATCAAGAGCTACTGCTTTCTGGAAGAAGAAGTAGCACAGTTTCAACACTGTATCTAGAGCTGGATGTAGATATATGCCCTCCCATCACTCTCCCTCTTCTCTCTCTTACCCCCCCCCCCCCCCACACACACACACACACACATGCATGGTTCATTGTATCAAGGGACATAGATACCCTCACACACACATATATGTGGGTGCACACACACACACATGAGCGCAAACACACATACACACACACATGAGCACACACACACACACACACACAACACTTGCTGAGAATAAGAAGAAAGGAAGGAGGACAAGAAGAATGGACAGTGACAAAAAGACAGCAACAACAACAAAAAACTGTTTTGATGAAGATTTGAGATCACAACACCAACCTCATAATGTTCTCTGATGGTAAACGCGTTGAGGTAGTGGGTTCGAATCCCATGAAACTCACTT
>OY757546.1:24682249-24703511 GCA_963584105.1 Alviniconcha strummeri | reverse complement strand
ATCCCATGAAACTCACTTGTGTAGTGCATCATTGTAGCATACCACTGAAATTACCAAACGTAATTTTAGCAGCAGCATAAAACCATATCCACATTCCCAAATCATCATTGGATTGGTTAAAAATAATTAAAAAAATCACTGGAGCAAATAAAAGATTAACTGAATAAATGAATGAATGGATGAATCACAAAGAGGTGTACTGGTGATCAAATAACTGAGTGAGCAAATGAATGACTGAATAAAAAAGTTTAAACCAATGTTGCCAACCAAACACATTCTCTAAAACAAAAAGGGCAGTAGATGACTGGATTTCATTGCTGATTACTGCTCTTCACTCATAGACTAGGTAGAGGAATTGTAAGCACAAACTGAGAAAAACAAACAAAAGAAATTAAAAGCATTCAATGTGATGTCACATAAACAAACAAAAGACACAAGGTCGTGAAAGGTATAATAAACTCCACAAATTAAGTACAAATACATGTACGCATCCTCCAGAACAAATTTCTCACTTTTTCAAAAACAAAGTACATGTATTTGATTCAGAACAAGCCTCAGACTGGAAACCTGTTTTGCCAAGAGATCAAAATAAAAGCTGAAAACAAAGGATTCTTTTCTGAACTGCACCACTGGTTTTGTATCAGTTTTTTCAGATCAGTCTGGACTGATGATCTGCTGGGTCCCCCATGTCTTGAATGCACTGCAGACACCACATTGTAGGATCTCCACCTGAATGAACACACCACCACAAGAGTCACAGCTAGCCTGATGCATCACCAGTAGACTCTTTGATACTTTGCTGTTTGCCCTGAGGCAGTATGAATCACTATGCATTTTGGCTGATTAGTGCATTGAACCTTTTTCTCTCTGTCTTCTTCTCTTTCTTCTTTAACCACCCCCCACCCCCCCAAATTTCTTCTTTGTTTTTGTTGATATAAAATCAACTCAGCATTATGAAACAAACTCTAACTTGAAGTTTTTATTTTGATCTCACATACCCTTTGGACAAAATGTGTTTCAAGAAGGCTATGTTTTCCTTCTAAAATATACTTTACATCAGTTCCCTAAGATGTGATGAAGCCAGTAAGAGCTTCATAAGTTATGGCTGGACTTCAGTGGTGATGATAATAGCATGGTAATGGCGATGGTAATGGCGATGATGATGGTAATGTAACTAATGATAATTATGATGGTAATGGTGATGATGATGGTGATCATAATGGAACTATAATGCAAGGAGATCTACTGATTCAGCTATAACCAAACAACCACAAATCATGAATAAACCAACAAATTTATTAGATACGCTCAAATTTAATGTGTTTCCCCCAGAATGCTTACTGAATGACAATTGGAACTGTTGTCGTTGAGGTTCAGAGCCCGCTCAGCGAATGCGAACCCCTCCTCCATGAGTTCTCTCCTCCTGTGTTCGTGACCTTTCTCCCCTTCCAGCTTAGCCCATGCGCAGTACGCACGTGCCAGTCGCCATAGCAGTTCATCATTTTCCACGTGCTTGTATTGAGAAAGCAACGTGTATAGTTCTTCATAATTGTGCTCGCTTAGCAAAGCATCTGATTCTGCAATGATGTTATCCACGTTGATGTCATCGTTGAAGTTGACGTCATTTTTACCACAGTTGCCGCTGATGGCAGCATCTGTCACTGAGAAGCACATAAAAAAAAAAGATAAAAAAAAGCGGTTATTCAGTACAGCTGATACAGACTTTCATCAGGAAAACAAAACAAAAAAACAAAACAAACAAACAAACAAACAAACAAACAAAAAACCCAACCAACCAACCAACCAACCAACCAAACACACACACACACACACACACACACACACACACACACACACACACACACACACACACACACACACAAAAGGGGAAAAAAGAAAAAGATAAGCAGCAACAGTTAGTTAGTTGGTTCTTTGAGCTCTGTCAACCACATGGCCGGGGTTATATCGGGGCTAATCCAACAACACTAAACTGCACTATGCCTCACTGAGTGGAAGATAGCAAAATCTGAATCAACACATCAAGGCCTGTTAAAAGCAAGCGAAGCAGATGGAACATAGGTGGGGACGAGCACAGTGATCAGCCTGCAGCATAGCCTACATGTAGCCTATGTAGAGTTGCCGGTAGGGGCCGGTCCGCCATACAGTACTGACCACAATAAGCTACCGCATCGTTAAGCCAGGGCCGGCACATTACTGAGAAACTTGTAAGTTCGGGCCAGCACATTATCATAAACTACAGCGACAGGAACGGCACTTCATCAGCGGCTCTGCCAACACACTATTGATGAAACAAGACAAATATAGGGGCCGCAATCATTACAGTCAGTAAGCCTGGGGTCCCGGCGGCACAGTGTTGATAAATCAAGTAAGGGCTGGAACATATCGATACATGACAGAAGTACCGGCTGAGTAAGAACGGGGCACATGATTTATAGTGATAACTGACAGGGAACTGATAGAACGCTTTTTACAGAGACTCACAGCCCTTTAGAACTTAATTAACCTCTTCACTGCCTCAGCCTGTAAAAATTTTTTGGCTGAATGATGCACGGACGCGCCTGCAAAGAGTAAACCTTTCAGTCCTATAAGACAGCTACTTTCAGTGCTATGCGTTTTGATGAAAATCCTTTCACATGTCAGTGAAAAAAGAAGACAAAAAGCCTTAAAAGTTTCAAATTTCGCACTTCTATGGGTCCTTTTCAAATGACATCATGGCAGTGAATGGGTTAAAGAAAAACCTGATGCTACGTCCTAAACAGAAAAAGTACCGTAGTACCGACAACAGCAACGCCTCTTTCACGGCCGGAAAGGTGACAGATCTGATCGCGATGACAGCTAGACAGACTATGTGGATCAAATTTCTTTGCCAGTTGGGTGTCAGGAATTACTAAAAGATGTCACTAAAGGTCACCACGAACTTGAGACAGCTCTGTGACAAACACTCGGAAGAAAGCCTCCTTGTCTGCACAAAGGGGAGTTGACAAGGCAACATTTATGCACGACCGCATTAAAAACAAAAAACAAAATGTAGTACACACTCTAGGTTTGAGTGTAATATATAGCATAGGCTACCGTACAATAGTATCACTTCATGTGTGTGTGTGTGTGGGGGGGAGGGGGGGGGGGGAGGGGGGGTAAGACTAGCAGGGTTGCGGAAAGAGTGAGCGAAGTGTAACGCTTGTTAGACTAGTTTTTGTTGGATTTTAACGTCCTGTCAACCACATCGGGACGCGCCAGGATGAATCACACATTCAGACTTCTTCTGCAGAGACGAGAGAGAGAGAGAGAGTGTGCGTGCGTGTGTGTGTGTGTGTGTGTGTGTGTGTGTGTGTGTGTGTGTGTGTGTGTGTGTGTGTGTGTGTGTGTTTGTATGTGTGTGTGTGTGTGTGTGTGTGTGTGTGTGTGTGTGTGTGTGTGTGTGTGTGTGTGTCTGTCTGTCTGTCTGTCTGTCTGTCTGTCTGTCTGTCTGTCTGAGGGTGGCAGCGGGGCTAATGCAAGGAATGTGAAAGGAACACGATGGACAGAAACTCCAAAGGGATTAGCAGTGTTGAATGGGATCAGCAATGAAGTGTCAGTGCAAAGAACTGAAACAGTACCGCTAGGGTGAAGCTGCTGGAACGCCGAGAGTGCTCAATCGACCAGGGCGGAAACACTCTACCGGATGCGTGCCTGCTTGGGAGATAACGACACTTAAGAAAATTAGGTCTTTGATTGATCTTTGGTGTTGAACGCCATGTCAACAGCGAAGTCATAATGGGGTAAAACACAGTTCATCACGCCACAAGTTACAGTCTGACTTTGATATTCGCTGTTTGTCATACCAGTCTTATGCTGGAAGATGGTTGGCAAAAGAGCAAAGCTGCATGAACCGGGAAAGTAGGCCTATAATTACAGAAGCTAGAAAGGCAGGATTCATCGCGTAAGTTGAAGCATGTAGAGATAAATTCTAGCCTACTCCAGGATTAGAAGAGTGGGCCTTCTGTAATTCTGGATTCTCAAATTACGGAACTTTCAATTCAAGCATCTAGAATACCCCCCACCGCGGGAAGGAAATTGCGCGGGGGGGGGGGGGGGGGGGGGGGTCACTTGACATTAAAACCCAGTCAGCCGCGAAGTTCAATAGTTCTGGATTTTAACGAGTCGGCAACCGTGTCAGAATCAGAATATTTATTGTCCCAGTAAAAGTTTACAAGGAAATTTGTCTTACGGTGCACAGTAGGAGATAGAATAAACAATAGACTAATATTTTAACACGGCTACAAAGGCTAAAAAAGAAATTTAAAAAAAGAAACACACACAACGGATTATTTTCACAGCATTGAAAAGTTAATATTTACACAAGCATCAGTAATTAAACAATATTACTCTCTCTCTCTCTCTCTCTCTCTCTCTCTCTCTCTCTCTCTCTCTCTCTCTCTCACACACACACACACACACACACACACACACACACACACACACACACACACACACACACACACACACACACGTGAGCACGCGCGCAACATCTTATTTTCACAGCATTAAGAAATAACTATTATGTGCATAGTATGTATAGGCTCACATGAGAAGATCATACAAGAAGAAGAAAGAGGAGGAGGCGTGGGATTCTCACGTCCTGTTACCCCACAGGACGGAAAGACGACGAAAAATAAAGAAACAATTAACTGAGTTCTTCCAAGAACTGATATATTGTGATACATTATCGTGATATTCAAAGCCACGTTAGCCGTGAAGGTGATAACAGGAAGAAACATAAATTATCAAATCACAAAGTTTTGTTCACTGTTAGTGGCACACACATATTGTTGAATGACGATTGGGGAAGATGAAGGTGAATGAGATGAGATAGCACAAACTATAAAGGAAGAAATCCTGGCAAAAGCAGAACACGAAGAAGATCGAAAGAAGGTTTCCAAACAAACGCACACATTTATTAAATAACAAAATGACAAAGAAGCAAAGAGCTCACCTGTTTCTGAATCTGGATTAATACCAGCAGGCATGGCCATCACTAACCACGCCCACCTTGAGCTCTTTAGAAGAGTGGGTCGTCTTTCCACGCACTGCAACAGACGCATTTGAACAAAACTGTTTACAAATTTATACGTTTCAACATAAATGCCGTATTAGGTCGAGAATTAATTCTGTCAAGGACGAATCTTTTCGTCCTTTCTAATTTCGACCGCCCCGGTTCATTAAACTTCATTTATTCCAACTCATCTCTTCATTTCCACCCGGCTTTTGGTCTTTGACTGGTCTTTACTACTGAACACCATGTCAACAGCAAAAGACATATTGGGATGAAACACGATGCACAAGTTAAAGTGTAAGCGCAAAAAAACGGGTCACCCTACTCGTCGTCACAGCTGACTGATGCCTGTTCCCGTGTTGAGCGCCCACGAAAAACAAATAGGCTCCAAAACATGAGTTAACAATGAATCACACATACGCTTGCAATTTGATAATAATGTGATTTGATTTTGTACTTTTCTAGCAAGCATTTCTTGAACACGTCGGAAGAACTCGCCCTGAAAGTGTTCTGATCAGCTGTAAATAAGTTAAATAAAACACTGACTTGTCCTTGTTATTGAAATTTTAAACTTTTGTCTCTGCTGTTGATTGTGATGTATCCAGAACTGAGCCGCGTGTTTTTGCTCACCAGTTCTGACTGCCCCCCACCCCCTACCCGTGTGTGTGTGTGTGTGTGTGTGTGTGTGTGTGTGTGTGTGTGTGTGTGTGTGTGTGTGTGTGTGTGTGTGTGTGTGTGTTAGTGTGTGTATATATGTGTGTGTGTGTGTGTGTGTGTGTGTGTGTGTGTGTGTGTGTGTGTGTGTGTGTGTGTGTGTGTGTGTGTGTGTGTGTTTCTTTTGTTGCTTTTTCGCTTGTGATTTGGTGACCTGTGTTTCGAACTGGTTAAGCAAAATTGTGACTCGTGCCAAAGTGATCCTGTGCTGTGGACGGGACGTTTACAGGCAATTTCGTAGATCATGATGACAGAGATGATAATGACACTGACACCATCCCGTCTTACTCAACGGTTGTAATTCAGCACTGGGCTTTATCGCCCCTTCATTGTCATAGACTCGCGTCAGTCAACAACAGTCACAAGCCCGCTTCTATTACTGTAATTACAGTCTGAAAATGTCCTGATGGATTGGCCTCCCTGCCTGCCAGTCCATGTATTAGCTATGTTATTCACAAGAACATAATAAAATAACAGATTATCCATGGCGCCCCATCGCATAAGAGCCTGGGGCGCTTACGAAGTCCTACAGATGCGCGCATCTGTCACATTTTAACACACACACACACACACACACACACACACACACACACACACACACACACACACACACACACACACACATTCTCTCTCTCTCTCTCTCTCTCTCTCTCTCTCTCTCTCTCTCTCTCTCTCTCACACACACACACACACACACACACACACACACACACACACACACACACACACACAAGCGCGCGTGAGCACACAATCGCACGCACGCACACACACACACACACACACACACACACACACACACACACACACACACACACACACACACACACACACACACACACACACACACAAGCGCGTGTGAGCACACAATCGCACATAGACGCACCCCTTCCCCTCCCCACCACACACAGATGCGCGCGCGCACACGGTTCTCGGGGAGAGAATGGACAATTATGTGTCTGAAAGCTTAATCATTATGACGCAATAAATCAGACATAAGTCCATAAAAGGACATAATATGTAAAACAATGCTGATAGACTGGAATCCCTGCGTGTTTGCACATAATGATATTCATTATAATTATTATTCACACTGTGCGTAATATTGGTATCACTTCTAGACCCCCCACCCCCACCCCCACCCCTGATGACTACGTGTGACTGAAGACATTCAAAATGACATTCGAAATCAGGCGTTTGCCCTCTGGCATAAAATTATCTTAGAAGTCATGAGCTATCTTTTTGAAATGGTATGATATTCTCTCAAGCAACATGAAAGTGCTTGACCACTGGCGTTTGAGCACGGTTTAAGTTGGTTAAATACTATACCTATGGGCAGAATCTGGGAACAAACTAAAAGATGGGATCGCTAACGCAGACTGGTAAAGCAACACTAAACGGGACCACTAACGCAGACTGGTAAAGCAATATTAAACGGGACCACTAATGCAGATGGGTAAAGCAATACTGAACGAGACCACTGAGGAAGGTGGATAAAAAAACAATGCTAAACTGGACCACTAGCGATGGTGGGTAAAGCAATACTGAAAGGTAGGTAGGTCTATCTGTGGACGGCGAACGAGTGAGTTTTTTCTCAGAAGAAGCCCACAGTCTATAAAAGTATTTCCTTCGAACGTTCTTGTAATTCATAGTTCAGGAGCTGTGTGAGAGTCCAGGTGGCCGTCCTGGGCTGTCCGTCCTAATGAGCCTTCTGGTTTCCGTGGACGTAAAGCTATATTGAACCATGCTTCGGCACTGGTCTCAGCTTGTCCCTAATATGTCACCCGACATCCGAGGACATTTTTAAGCAACACAACCACCACGCTTCTGTAAAAGGAACTGGTCAAACACCATCCTTTTTGTCGCACTGCTACAGATCGCGCCGTGTTACTCATGTAATGGCGCGGAGTGGTCAAAGGACAAGACACAGGCAGCGGAGTCAATAAAGTGGAGACCACAGCAGGCGTAGGCGGCAATCAGTTTTTACTTGTTCAGCCGCAGACAGTTTTCAGCACACACACAAAATCATCATGCTCACGCATAGATAAGAGAACGGCGCGGGCCACAGGGAACACACGCTATCGCTACAGTAAAATCGCCCCTCTGGACCACAAAATGGCTGACAATTGTGTTTCCCTGGCCCGCACAAATACACTTTCCTCTACAATAACTAAACTAATTAAAACATCAAAAACATCAAATAAAAGCTACAGTTACAATCTTTTAAACCGTATAAACAAAATGTACACACATGACTTATTTTATTTACAACAAGAGTGGGAAGCGTGGCTTGCGCCTGTCTATATACAGATTCGTACAACTAAATCACAACTAACACAATGTGCAAAATATAAACGTCACTAAAACTTACATCGGAATAAAGAGCACGCTCCCACGGTTAAAATGGTACATAACAATTACAATACAATGCTCTGTAAGAGAAGCAAGACAAACTCAAAGACTAGCATTAAAACAATCGGTGCGAACTTTCGCCTGGGGCGCGTAACCTTAGTCGCAGCAGCGCTGATAGTGAGATTAAGTAGTCTATGAATACAACTTAGCTTCTACAGTACACAATACTTAATAAGTTAATTTCAGCCCAAAATAAACACTAAACATGAAGTCAGCTAAGTAAAATACTATACGACAACGCATTGATCGACACGGAATTACTTTAATCGAATCAAAACAACATTTCACTACCATTTACTAGTACTAAACAAAGCGCGCCATGCAGACGACGGCTATAAAAGAATGGACCTAGAGAGGCATCGGCTACTAATTAAGCTCGATCCGGTGTCTGAATAAACGTTAAATAAACATTCTAAGATGCCAAATTATATTATACATAGCTTAGTGCATAAAAAGGACTAGATAGACAAAGAGTAGGTAAACAACCAAGCGGTCAAAATGTTAAGGGAGAAAAACAGATTTGAAAAAGGCGCGCACTGGCGGCTATCGCCGGTCGGCTGTGTGAAGGCCATGTGGCGTTACGCCACACGCCGCGCTTCAAAACAAAAGCGTCGTCTGCTCCGGCTCCCGGGTTACTAAAGTACAGTAATGAAATTGCATTGATCCGTTAAGCGGGGCGGGATTATTGTAAAACGTACAAAGAGCACTTGCTCACACTCATAAAATAATTTACAGCACTGAAGATTTATTTGACAAGGGTCGCCACCTAATGGTCTAACACGCCGCACTGTAATTCAGTAAAAGCTGCTTTTTAGCAGTTAGCTGGCTTCGCCAACGTCTTTCGCATTCAAAACAAGACTAAAGAAGAATATTCGCGCCTATTTGTATTTGTATTCTCCCGTGACCCTGGAAATGGGTCAAAGTCATCAACACTGCTGTGGACAGGTAACGTTCTCTGAAGTTATCACCATGGAAGGTTTGAAAGATGTCGCTTAAACAGTGTTAGAGAACGGACCCGCGCAGATTTTTGCCCAAGCAAGAAATGCATAAACTGTTCACCTTGAATCACACTACAGTGACAGGTCAGTTATTTAGTAACTGGATTTTTACGTTCTGCTAGCTGCACAGAGCCTCAGGTCGAACAAACATTTTCATAAATCAACGTAATCAGCACACATTAAAAACTCTTCTCGTGTCTTAAACTAATCTCAGATGTCTACAAACTCAGCCTAAACACAAATACAATACTTTATGGAACATACCACAACAGGCTCGATAGGTCAGCTCTGGTCATGTCGTGAAATAACTGAATCAGGATATTAAGAATCAATCAGTCAGTCTTTCATGACATGACTAAAATTGATCTCTGGTCTTTTTCACACACACACACACACACACACACACACACACACACACACACACACACACACACACACACACACACACACACACACACACACAAAGAGAGAGAGAGAAAGAGCACCAGCGTGTGCGGGTAGCACATCGACACGCCACGTGCAAATTAAAGACACTGACAGTAATGCGTACAACCAGAGCATGATCCTGACCAACACATCCAGTGGCTGTCCGATGCCAGCGCAATTCTCTTCGACACGCGAATCAACGAGGGGCTAAAGTTATCTTGGCAAGCGGTGCAGTTGATGTCTTGGCAAGTGGACCCACATGGTAATCATAAAGGCCTGTAGACCTGTATGTATCCATGGAAACTCACACACAGAGGGGGCAAGCCGCAAATACATGTCAGTATCGTGTTACATACTATAGAGAGGTCAGTGAATTATCCATGTCCTCCCTGAGGTGGGGTAATTCGGACAAAGAAAACTTACGGTCTGCCTCCCCTGAAAATTCCGAGCTGGATCCAAAGGTTTTCTTACGCCTGGGAGAGGTTAGAATATACTTTAACTGATACACTTCACCTGCAGCCAGACTTGAACTGAGTCTGTATTTCCACTTTGTGCCTTTCCGTTTCTGGGAGAGGTTAGAATATAGATTTATATACTTCACCTACAACCAGAAACTGAGTCTGTATTTCCACTTTGTGCCTTTCCGGTTCATTCACCTTCATTTTCCCATTCTCAGCCAATCCCGTTTCCAACATAAAGTGCCGTGCAATATGAACAGTGAATTAGTCAGTGAATTAGACTTACCTGTGATCACCCTAAAATATATATATATATTTTATTTTTTTTAAGCATCCGCTAATATTTACCTTCGCGCAACGGCTCACTGCAAAATATCAAAAGGCTGTTTTTCTTTACTATTTCAGGAAATGATTGCAACTGCCACCATTAGCGATTTCAGGAAACGTCAGGATGATTTTTATTTTTATTTTTTAATCAAAACAATCTGGAACAAGGATGACTGCTAGCGTTCTAAAACAAAATCGAAAGACATCATATATAACCACAAGCAGATAAGTAGCCTACATTAAATTTTTCACCACTTAACAGTTGTTTAAGTGTTCTGTCGCTTGAAAAAGGGGCTTACCCCCAAAATTCGCAGATTGTGTTGTATCTTAAATTAAATAAGCATTCTTTTTAACCTTTCATATGTCTGGTCAGATTGAATGGTTTTATAAATTCCTATACACGGTCACTCTGCGCTGTTTTCGGTAGGCCTCGCTCTCTTTTTGCTTATACTATAGTACTCTGAAGTTGTTGCAACACTGAGAAACGTTTGAATGTTTACCTTGCCTTTATCCTCTAAATATGTTACCCTTCACGGCCGGTACCTGGTTCTATGCTACCCGAATCGTATTTCACGGTCTAAGCAGATAGGTAAGGGTCACTTTCTGTATTGTGCACATTTCAAGGCATGGCGCATCTTGCGTAAGCTTCTCTAAGTTGTGTTTAGTACCGGCTTCGATTTTGCTCCATAACCAATAACAACCCAACAAAAACAGTCCGTTAGCGCCCACATTCTGCACCCGGTTAGAATACACTAGAAGAAAAAACTAAATAAAACAAACAACAACAGCAAATCACTTAAATCTGGATATATCCACTCACAATGTTTTACTACGAACGTGTATAATTATTTTAAGTGCTTACATTGAGTAGAAACTACACACACACTACGACTGGCGGACAGCCTACTCGGCAGACCAGCCCACCTACCTCTGAATAAGGTCCTCCACCCTAAATGTATATATCCTCTTCTTTCTCACACCTTGTGTCCTCTTCTTGCTCTCACCCTAACTGTGTCCTCTTCTTTCTCACACCTTGTGTCCTCTTCTTTCTCTCACCCTAACTGTATCCTCTTCTTTCTCTCACCCTAACTGTATCCTCTTCTTTCTCTCACCCTGTATCCTCTTCTTTCTCTCACCCTGTATCCTCTTCTTTCTCTCACCCTGTGTCCTCTTCTTTCTCTCACCCTAACTGTGCCCTCTTTTTTCTCTCACCCTAACTGTGCCCTCTTCTTTCTCTCACCCTAACTGTATCCTCTTCTTTCTCTCACCCTAACTGTGCCCTCTTCTTTCTCTCACCTGTGTTCTCTTCTTTCTCTCACCCTAACTGTGCCCTCTTCTTTCTCTCACCCTAACTGTGTCCTCTTCTTTCTCTCACCCTAACTGTGGCCTCTTCTTTCTCTCACCCTAACTATGTCCTCTTTTTTCTTTCACCCTAAGTGTATCCTCTTCTTTCTGTCACTGTCCTCTTCTTTTCCTCACCTAACTGTACAGCTGCAGTGGGGCGATAGAAACCCGACAACCACTCCGACACGAATCCCAGCCTCATCAAAGTGGTATTCTTTGACACCCTGTGTCAACTAACACAGCCCACAGAAGCAGCAAGCTTGCGAGGCTTGCTGTTTGGGTTATATCCTGTGAAAACTGGCCCTGCTGAGAAAGGTTGGGAGCGCCCAACGAGCCAGTCGCCCGCTGCGGCTGTGCAAAGCTTGCCGCTTGGCCGCTGCTGGCTACGTCTGATGTCATCGACTGATGTTCAGTTCTGCCGGTTTCACCTTCCTTGTAGATATGTTACCTCGTCTGCTTTTCTGTCGGTGGAACTGATACGCGGTGAGAGACTAGAGGCTAGGGCGAAGTAGTAGGTTATGTCAAACTGAGCACCCAGCCACTCATCAGTCATAACTTGTTACAACTTATAGTCAAAAATCTGCAAGTGCGGCGTGGATGTTACGTGACATCGGTGTCAGTTGGCGCACAGAGTGTCGTACTTGAAACATTTCCGGCCTGTGCAGCTTCAACTTCGCGTGAGGCCGTTCCGTCGTCGGAGTCACTGGGTCGGGACACTGCCTTGAATGTTCGAGGCTTAATCACTCGGTCGTATTTCTCTGTATGCTTCAAAACAGTTAAGGAAGATGTATATTACCTCAACGTTCCAATGCAAACATTAAGCGCTGTTTACACCCTCACACACGCATCTCCGGTCTTCCGGCACACAGACAAAAAGGCTTCGTGGTCACTGGCCCTCACTCTGATGGGTCTAGCTGCACATGCTCCTGTTTGAGATGCAGCCCGGTGTTTGTGAACTTCGATTGGCTGAGCGGTGCTCGACACAACAGCTGATCCCGGGCAGGCACGTCCTCCCCGCAGGGCTTGGAACAGGTCATTCGCGGTGCAAATGCACTTCACACACAAATCGTGCTTCACACTGATCCTTATTTCGGAAGTCACTGTGCTGTCTGTGCCGTTGTGCAAACTGCACTGACACTGATCCTTATTTCAGAAGTCACTATGCTGTGCCTGTGCCGTAGTGCCGGAAACTGCACTGACGTTGATCCGTATTTCACTGATAAAAAGTCACTATGCTGTGCCTGTGCCGTAGTGGAAACTGCACTGACGATGAGCCTTATTTATGAAGTCACTATGCTGTGTCTGTGCCGTAGTGGAAACTGCACTGACGTTGATCCTTAATTCTGAAGTCACTATGCTGTGTCTGTGCCGTAGTGGAAACTGGCTCTGCTTCATCATTATTCGTAACGTCTTTCTTGTTGGCAAACAATGAATCCGAACTGTTCCTCCTTGGCGAGGTTTCTCGTCAGTCTTTGCCGACAGTGTGGTCTCTTCAGATCTCTTTTCTACAAGCACGTATTCGAAATTCCACTCGGTGCTTTCTTCAATTCACTTCTTTCCTTCAGCTAAAACGGAATAATAGCCTTGCGTGTGTACATGGCACGGGTCATAGAGCTCGGTACTGTGGTTATTGGGCCGTGGTACTGGTGGATAGGACAGGTCGACTCCCGGTTGAAATCGTGCCAGAAGGGCTTTTCTAACTTCCTTCGATTCGACATGCGTACAAACTCGATCGTCATAAATCTTCGCGTGCACAGCATTCGCACTGAGATCGATGTGCACGTTAGAATGGCATATATGCGTCTTTACTTAAGACTGAAGTTGATAATAATAAAGGGATTTCATATACTACACAAGGTGGAAGCGCAGGTCGCTTTACAATAACACACACACACACACACACACACACACACACACACACACACACACACACACACACACACACACACACACACACACACACACACCGAGCTAAAAACGTTAACGGGCAAACAGCGGAGCTAGAGTACACTCAGCCAAGGCGTGTGACGTACCCTTGGTGCCTAATGACTACCGGGTATGAAAATATATTAAAAATACTGGCTACTTACAGTTATAGATATAAGACGGAAGATTGTATATGTCAGAGAACAGTACTTTGTGACAGCTGATGACGAGATCAGTTCAAAACTATAGCGACTGTCAATCAGGTCATTCACTAAGGAAGAAGGCGGCCATACTCAGTTTTCAAAAACTTAATATTAAATACTTAATTCAATCACTTAATTATTGTTGTTGTTTTTGAATTAAGTCATTCGAAATATTTTTAAGGGTTCTGGTCAGTTATAATAATTATTATCTGCCCGCGCGCGCGCGCGTGTTTGTGTGTGTGTGTGTGTGTGGGGGGGGGGGTGCATGGAAAGAAGACTGTCATTCATATCGTAACCGAAAGTCTGCCATTTTGGGAGGCTTCAAGCTGTAAGAAGAAAACAACTAAAAACAAGCTAGATCCTTTCATTATTTAAGTTTTAATCCCAAGCCTTCCCCTACATCCGCATATGCATGCCACTGTCTGAAAAATTAGTACAAAAACCTTTGGTCCAAGGTATTTTTAATACGACACACCATTCAGCCCCCTTCCACTAGGCCTGCATAATAACTGCAGCACAAGTACTCCTTTTGCTTTCAGATCATCCGTCTCAGCTGAACCCCTCTGCCTGGCGTCATTTTCTGCTGATCATGTTCAAGAGTGCGTGCGCGCTTGTCTGTGCATTTTCGTTTAGAATCAAAGAACGTTGTGGTCTTTTTGTTGCTGTTTTCAGTTCCGGAAACTGAAGCGATTCACTGAAGCTGCTTGCACAGAGGGCTTGCGATATATACTAAAGCACACACACACACACACACACACACACACACACACACACACACACACACACACACACACACACACACACACACACACTAAAACACACACACACACCAAACAAACAAACAAAAAGCCATTGTCATTAAGCCATTGTCATTATTATCACTGCTCTATTGAAACATCACTGCTCTATTGAATCATGTCATTATTATCACTGCTCTATTGAATCATGCCATTACTATCATTGCTCTATTGCATCATGTCATTACTACCACTGCTCTATTGAATCAAGCTCTCTGCAAAGCGTCAGCTGGAAGAGCGAGCAGGCAAGAGATGTCGAACAAGAAAACTTCCTCTTACAAGGATTGTAGTTTATGTTCAGTCAAACCTGCCTAACAGCTAGTCCTTGCTATGCTCAAAGATTATAAATACAATCTTTGCTATGTTTCTGATGAGCAGAGAGAGACAGAGAACTCGAACTTGCACTCGAAAATTTTAATACTCAAGGATAGTAGAGTTAGGACCTTACAGCCAGTCCTTGCTAAACAGAGAGAGAGAGAGAGCTACCTGTTCTGTCAGTTCAGTTGCAGTGAGAGAGAGAGAGAAGGGGGGTGGGGGGTGGGGTGGGGAGAGAGAGAGACAGAGAGACAGACAGAGACAGAGAGAGACAGAGACAGAGAGACAGAGAGCTACCTGTTCTGTCAGTTCAGTCGCAGTTAAGCTCAGAGCATCCCTGCTTTGAAACCGCTCAGCTAACTCTAACATACAACAAGCAACTAACCAACTCATTCTGTATCTACCGCCCTCCACCCAACAAAAAGAACAAACTCTCTGACTCAATGTTTTTCGATCAGTTTTCCGACTTCCTTGAACACTCTGACAGTCTGCCTTGCAAAACACACCTTATGGGTGACTGTAACTTTAATTTTGAAAACGTAGAAAACAACAACCCCAGAAAACTACGCGATATCATAGACATGTTTAACCTAACCCAGTCCGTTTCTGAACCTACTCACAACCAAGGCTATCTGCTTGACATATGTTTTTCAACCAAAGTGATAACATCCTCATTTCTACAAAACTACACCATGGACTAACATCTGACCTACAGCCATCTTGTGCAAACTTGACGTATCTGCACCCGTACAAAAATCTGAAACTTTTTCGTACCGATGCCTCAAAAAGATTGACACCGGCGCCTTTAAACAAGATCTCTCTTACGCTGTCTCACAAGTCAATTCTATCAGTGACTACAATAACCATCGCTGTTCTGTCCTTGACAAGCATGCCCCTCTCTGCCGTTACACAGTCCGTACAAGGAAGCCGACGCCCCGGTTCAGCAGTATTGCGGAGCAGTTCTGTGAGCTGAAACGGGAGCGTCGGCAGGCGGAGAGACGATGGCTCAAATCTAAGCTCACCGTCCACAAACAGATATACGACTCCATTAAACAGAAAGTAACAAACCTTGTAGATAAACCCAAACAAGCCTACTACTCTGCTAAGATTCAGTGTAGGACAACCTGTAAACAGCTCTTTCAAAACTTCAACACCATCCTCGGCAAAAGCAGATTTTCACCTCTTCCTTCAACATTTGACTCTGACGACCTTCCGAATGTCTTTTCTGATTACTTCACTGAGAAAATCCGCTCCATCAGAAACAATTTTCCTTCTCCAAATCCAGCTGCTTGCCCTGATACCTCTTTCGCTGGAAATCCCTTGCTAACTTTTGAGCCTGTCACTGATGAATTTGTCTTTAAAATAATCAACAGTGCATCTGCCAAGTCTTGTGAACTTGATCCCATTCCCATCACGCTTCTTTATGAAAACCTTGACATCCTCTTGCCGACCATCGCGAACATCATCAACACATCTCTTACCACTCGCATTGTACCACGTGATCTGAAGACAGCCGTCGTCAAACCCCTGTTGAAAAAGCCATCACTTGACAAAAATCTTTTGAAAAACTACCGTTCCATTTCTACCTTCCATTTCTGTCCAAAATCCTTGAAAAAGTCGTTCTCCACAAACTTCTCTCCCATCTCCAAGAAAACAACCCCAGCAATCCCTTTCAGTCAGCCTGTCGAGCAGGACACAGTACGGAGACCATTTTGTTACGTATTGTAAACGATATTCTCTCCGCTCTGGACAATGACAACATTTCCGTTCTTCTTTTGTTGGATCTTTCTGCCGCTGTTGACACTATTGACCACCAAATTCTCCTCTCCCGCCTGAACTCTGTTTTTGGCATTCAGTCTACTGCACTCAATGGTTTCAGTCATACCTCTCAGACAGATATCAGTCCACTTCAGTCAATAACTCGTCTTCGTCACCATCACAGCTCATGTACGGTGTGCCCCAGGGCTCAGTACTGGGGCCCATTCTCTTCGTCCTGTACACTACGCCTCTCTCCGATATCATAGCTAACCACTCTGTAAACCATCAGCTTTTCGCAGATGACACACAGCCCCAGAAACCCGCTCCTCTCAGTGAGGTGACCAGTCTCACCAAAGAACTCAATGCATGCACAGACGACATAAAAACATGGATGACGGAAAAGCAGCTCAAATTGAACGACGACAAAACAGAAGCTCTTCTCTTTCCCTTTTCGTCTTCACTGAAACCTTCTACAGTTTCCCTCCCTGATTCGATTACTCTTGGCTCTCACAACACCCCCTTCTCTGATTCTGCCAGGAACCTTGGATTCATTCTTGACTCAAAACTGTCCATAAAGAAGCACGTCATAGAAATCTGCCAGACAGCTTATTTCGAGCTTAAACGCATTAGTTCAATCCGCAGGTTTCTCACTGAAGACGCAACCAAGACTCTTGTTACTTCTTGTATCCTCTCACGGCTTGACTACTGCAACTGTCTCCTCATGGGTACACCTAATTCTGTCATCCAACCTCTCCAGAAAATTCAGAACTTTGCTGCAAGACTTGTTCTCTTGGCACCCCGTCACTACCACTCAACACCTCTCCTGGAAAAACTGCACTGGCTTCCCATTTCAGAGCGTATTAAGTATAAAGTCACTTGTATGTGTTTCAGTGCTGTAAGTGGTTCTGGTCCTGCTTACCTCTCTGAACTGCTGCATGTTTACACTCCGCCTCCTACACTATGCTCTTCTTCTGACACCCGCATGCTGGAAATCCAATACAAACGCAAGACTCATGGCTTTCACGCCTTCTCTTGCTTTGGACCCCACAGTATTTCCATCCTAACTAATATCAGTACCCAGTTTCTGCTACAGTCACTGTGTGTGTGTGTGTGTGTTGGTGTGTGTGTGTGTGTGTGTGTGTGTGTGTGTGTGTGTGTGTGTGTGTGTGTGTGTGTGTGTGTGTGCGTGTGTGCGTGTGTGTGTGCGTGTGTATGTGTGTGTGTTTATAGTGCGTTTTTTGTTTTTGTTTTTGTATAATACTTTATGTAAATTGTTTTGGTAGGACTATGCTATACTTGTGTATAAAATATCATATTTAGGTTAATATGTATTATGTGAGCACTCGGGGCGTTGATGAGCGCATGATAAATGTACATTATTATTATTAACTGAACTAACAGAACAGGTAGCTCTCTGTGTCGGGTTACAAAGCCATGCACCACCACGCTCTCTCTCTTCCGAGTCTTTTCTAGCCTCTTTTCCGCCAGGTTAGTGGGTCGGTCTACTTCGTCGGGGTAACCACTCTGAACGCATGGTCTCATGCAGACATGTCAATAATTAATAGTGTGGAGTCACTGGGCTGAAATTCTCGCCTCCTCTTGTTCTGTAAGTTCTGCTGTTTGTAACTGTATCAGCACCTCAGTTTCACTGTATCAGCACCTCAGTTTCAACCCCTCCCACCACTGGTACTTGATTGGTTAATTTTGTAGCAGTACGAGTTCATTACTCTGCCGAACTGGCCACACCAACACACACACACACACACACACACACACACACACACACACACACACACACACACACACACACACACACGCGCGAATCCCTCACACGGCCTAACTGGCCACACCAACACACACACACACACGCACGCACGCACGCACGCACGCACGCACGCACTACAAGCATGCACGCACACACTCACGCACGCGCTCACGCAAGTACACACACACACACACTCTACCACACCAAAAAGCAAACACCAAACAGACCAACGATTCAGTCAAACGTTTCGTTACGTGAAACTGCATTCACTGAAACTTCAGTCAAAACCGCCACGTGTGACCTAGCCCCCTCCACTGGCGCCTTCATCTCGAGGGTGTCCAAACTCCAGTAGACAACTCCAGTGTGCCCCCCACCCCCACCCCCTTTTTTGTTTGTTTTTGTTTGTTGTTGTTGTTGGTGGTGGTGATTTGTGTTTGTTTTGCTTTTTGCTGCGTGCGGCGCATTGTGGGCCTGGGCACAACATTAGGATGTGCTCCGGGCTGTGCTTTTGGTCCTCAGCAATGGGGGCCCGAATAAAGCATTTTGCCTGCCAGCAGCTCCACATACAGCGGCACTTTGCTACTAGGCAACTGGGAGTCCTGTTATAGTGTTAGAGTGAGGTAATAAGATTTTTTATATTTTTCAGCCCCCACCCCCCACTTTTTTTTCTTTCTTTTTTTCCTTCTCGCACACCGCACACCATAAATACCAGTAACGATCAGACATTGATCCTGGATATTATTGGAAGAACAGAAGAAGAGCATACAAACAAGCTCACAGAAAAATAGAACCTGACCGATCCCCGATCGAAAAGAACGGTCTGCAGAAAAGAAAAAAAAAAGAAAAGAAAAAAAGCAGGCACACAACAACAATAATCAATACTCGAGTCTCTTCACGGTTCTCCATCGATAACACAGCACAATACACTCTCTCTCTCACACTCACACTCTTGCAGTGTATCACTGATCAAATAGACATATGTGACTAAATCCCGACCATTCTATCTCCTTGTCTCCCCCCCCCCCCCGCCCCGGCCCTGCCCCCCCCCCCCGGGTGGGGGTGGGGGGGTTCTGATAGTGAGGCGACGTCCGACAGGAAAACATAAAAAGCACACCTACGTGTACCATGAAGCTCGGCATGATCTTCCGCTATGCTCTAATCAATTTTGCACAACTCACCGGCTGAGGCTGAAGCTTTTAGGGCCAACGAGTACACAGATAAGAGTTTGGTGCAGTTATGATCAGGGTCGAAATGCCAATCGTTTAGAAAGAACAGCACAGTTTTTTTAGTTTTTTATTTTAACGTCCTGCCTACCGCACGGGGTCACCTCACTGAAGAAAAGGCTCATAGGGTGAAAAATCAGTTAAAAAATGAAAATCGGAATATAGGCTACAACGTTCAACAGGTAGCAATCTTTAAAAAATGTTTTAGCACCAATGAAAGAACAAAAATCACTGGCTGGAAACAAAATACACAGAATCTGCCAACAATCCCGACTCAAGTTCCTCCATCCCCCCAAAAGGCCACATCTTCTATGAAATCATATCTATAACATTGTTTATGTACATGATATTCGGCAGCTTCACAAGGTTTTATAACATGTCATAACGGCACAAGGATTCGAGAGTATCCTACGCATTTGAAAAACCTCAACTGTACTGTGGCAGGACCGACAATAGCACGGTGACGCCCCCCCCCCCCCCCCTCCCCCCAACCAACCTCTTTCACACCTTGACTGAAGTAATGTCAATATTTTCGACCGGGCAGGAAAAACAAATACTCCTCCCTGTTCCCCCACCCCGGATCCAGATTTGACAGCACAAAACACCCACCCGAACCCACCAACAACAATCTACGAATGATGATTGCCGGAAATCAGCACTTCGGGGTTATCTAGTAACTCTCGGCGTACCCCCCCCCCCCCCCCCCCCCCCCATCACAACATGCACGCACGTGACACACCACACACACACACACACACTGATACGGAATGCCCACTCTGAGATGAAAAAATCCAAGCCATAGGCAGCATCAGTGACTGACTAGTAGTAGTACTATAACTAAACTTTAACTTTAAAGGCCAAACAACTTTTTTAAACTGAATTCCCACTGGGATGCAGAAAACAATGCTGTATAATGTTACCTCATTCTGTGGTTCAAGACAAGTCAATACTTATGAAGGAAATTGTGAACTTTGGAAGAATTCTACTATATTCATTTTATTATCCTGCAGTAAACAAAGATCTGAAACAAGAATGACTGCCTGCATTCTAAAACAAGCTCCAAACACATGAAAGGTTCAAAAGAACACTATTTGGACAAACAGGTGTGCAGGTTGTGTTTTATATGCATGTTGTGTTTTGCCCCAATAAACAGCCGTTCTTAAGGACAAAACACAATATGCATGTTAGTATTATATGCATGTTGTGTTTTGTGTGTTCTTTTTTAATCTTTTCCAAACACATAAAATAAAGGTTCAACAGAACGGCAGCAAACACAACATGCTTGTTGTTTTGTCCTAATAAGCTGCGATCTTTTGAACCTAGTTTATGTGTTTGATTCCTGCAAAAAAACAAGTTTGCCGGTTCAGCTGATTGTTTTCAGCATTGGAATACCTTTTTAATATTAGCTCATGGTAAGGTAAAATGTGGCAAAAAGTATCAGCTGATCTGGCAATGCATAAATAAACAAGTATGTACATGATATTCGGCATCTTCACAAGGTTTTATAACTTGTCATAAAGGCACAAGGAGAGTACCCTACGCATTT
>OY757546.1:24645942-24682049 GCA_963584105.1 Alviniconcha strummeri | reverse complement strand
ATATTTTTCAAAAGTAAAATATGTATTAAGGTAGACACACAGTCACCCAAAGATGTAATTCTCCATGCAGTCTTCTCACATCGACATCAGAAAATCAACCCGATTATCAGATTTAAAGCACGAAGGTCCGTATTTTTTAGCTACAATGTAAGAAACCACTCACTCTTTCTGCCGGCGACGGTCGTCTGCAATAAGTCGGTTATATTTCGTAAATATTAGAACAAAAAATCAATACAAACGTCGACGATCCGTGTAAATGTTGACGTAAAACAAAGACATAACTAATTTACGAGGGGAAAAGGCTATAGTAGCTCACCTTCTTGGTAAAATGACGGCAAGCTCGCCAAAGAAACGCCCAGTCGTTGTGTCGTCTGCTATCCTCGCGCCGGCGAACAAAGCGAATGATGTGAGCGGAAGCAAGTAAGCGCGCAGGCGCGTAGAACATTCCGAAAAGGATCCGGTTTTCTGAAACGAGTTTGAATGGGAGAGCATAACCAAGGAAGCGAGAGAAGGGAGTGACTCAGTGATTGAGGCATGAGGTGAAAAAGTGTAAAACCACATGAACAAAGTCAGAATCAAAGCAACCACTGTCGGTGCGACACGGAAACATGCTATTTAACGTGATAGCAGTCTTGGCTGTTTTCTTTCAGTCGAGTGAAGTAGTACGTCACAGTGGATGTGGTGGGAAGATGTGTGCGTGTTTGCGATGCAGCTAAGGCAGTTCTTGAGTCTTTACTTTATAGTTTTATTGGAATTATTAATAATTACATGTTAATAGTTGTAGCTTTAAGTGTATGGGGAAGAGTGTGCACGCATGCCGCCGTGTGTCGGCAGTAACTGACACACTATAAGCCGCTGTCAGAGTTCCGGATTTTCAAGTCCAGCAACAGTTATAACTGTTCCATTCAGAGTTTTACGGTATGTTATTCTGATTAGATATTTTCCAAAGTTTATTCTGTCAGTTAGAGTCATAACTGTTCCATTTTAATCCGGACTGGCCTACCGGCTGTGACTGATGGTCTGATCGTGATGCACAGCCGTCGCGGCTACGATTTTTTTTTTTTTTTTTTTTAAATGTGAGACGACATGTGACTTGATTAGCCTGGCTGTGACATAGGGGTGGCTTGTTTTAGTGTGCATGTTTCGCTGCACGTAAGTCGGATGTGCAGGTTACTCGCACTCCGGCAACTGTGCTAACTGCGAAACGTTATACCATGTCGTGTGTGTGTGTGTGTGTGTGTGTGTGTGTGTGTGTGTGTGTGTGTGTGTGTGTGTGTGTGTGTGTGTGTGTGTGTGCGTGTGTGTGTGTGCGCGCGCGCGCGCGCGCGCGTGTGTGTGTGTGTGTGTGTGTGTGTGTGTGTGTGTGTGTGTCAGTGTGTGTGTGTGTGTGTGTGTGTGTGTGTGTGTGTGTAGGGTGGGGTGGGGGGTGGGGGGTTAGCTTACATTGATGATGAACTGATGAAACAGGCTGTTACACTGTTGAATTTAACTTTATTTATTTATAACTTTTATACATGGCTAATTGTAATGTTTTGTCTTTGTTAATGCACTGTATGAATAGAACGTCACCAAGACAAATTCCTGTGTACATTTAAATGTCCGACATTGACGAATCACTTAATACCCTTCCTTGTACACTGGACGGCCACAACAAAAACTCAATCTACACTGTGTTGTTTCAAGTTGTAGCCTAAAACGGGGGCTTACCCCGAAATTTTGCAGTGTTTTGTTTTGTCATAGTAATTAAGCTAAGCGTTTTTTTTTTGTTTTTTTTTTAAAAACCTTTTACGTCTGTGTTTGGATCACAGTCACAATCCGAACCAATTTAGCAACCGGGGCAAGTTCTGACTGAATTAGAGTAGCAACAGTGACAGTAACCTGCTGAAAGACATGTTGCTAGAGTAGCAACAGTGACAGTAACCAGCTGAAAGACATGTTGCTAGAGTAGCAACAGTGACCTGCTGAAAGATAGAGTAGCAACATTGACAGTAACCAGCTGAAAGACATGTTGCTAGAGTAGCAACAGTGACCTGCTGAAAGATAGAGTAGCAACATTGACAGTAACCAGCTGAAAGACATGTTGCTAGAGTAGCAACAGTGACCTGCTGAAAGATAGAGTAGCAACATTGACAGTAACCAGCTGAAAGACATGTTGCTAGAGTAGCAACAGTAACTTGCTGAGTGACAGAGTAGCAACAGTGACAGTAACCAGCTCAGTCAGTGAAAGACATGTTGCTAGAGTAGTCGCAACAGTGACAGTAACCACTGCCTGAGCTGAAAGACATGTTGCTAGAGTAGCAACAGTGACAGTAACCAGCTGAAAGACATGTTGCTAGAGTAGTCGCAACAGTGACAGTAACCAGCTGAAAGACATGTTGCTAGAGTAGCAACAGTGACAGTAACCAGCTGAAAGACATGTTGCTAGAACAGTCGCAACAGTGACAGTAACCAGCTGAAAGACATGTTGCTAGAGTAGTCGCAACAGTGACAGTAACCAGCTGAAAGACATCTTGCTAGAGTAGCAACAGTGACAGTAACCAGCTGAAAGACATGTTGCTAGAGTAGTTGCAACAGTGACAGTAACCACTGCTGAAAGACATGTTGTTAGAGTAGCAACAGTGACAGTAACCAGCTGAAAGACATGTTGCTAGAGTAGTCGCAACAGTGACAGTAACCATGAGCTGAAAGACATGTTGCTAGAGTAGCAACAGTGACAGTAACCTGCTGAAAGACATGTTGCTAGAGTAGCAACAGGGACAGTAACCAGCTGAAAGACATGTTGCTAGAGTAGCTGCAACAGTGACAGTAACCAGCTGAAAGACATGTTGCTAGAGTAGCAACAGTGACAGTAACCAGCTGAAAGACATGTTGCTAGAGTAGCAACAATGACAGTAACCTGCTGAAAGACATGTTGCTAGAGTAGCAACAGGGACAGTAACCAGCTGAAAGACATGTTGCTAGAGTAGTCGCAACAGGGACAGTAACCAGCTGAAAGACATGTTCAGCTAGGCCACGGGTTTTTCTTCGTTTTTTCCGGGTACTGACTGCTCAGTGAACTTGAGACGGACCGGAACGACTTGTCTTGGACCCGGTGGTTCAGTCCTGTTGGGCTCCTCTGTGTTTGTTGGTTTTTCAGTTATTACCTGTCCGTTTGGAGAGAGGAACTTTGTTTCACCCACACTCCACTAAGCACTGGTTTACGACATCCTCCCTCCAACTGAGGAGGGTGCCGGAAAGTGATGCCGGGTCGCGGGAGTGTGGGCCACACTCCGAGCACCGCTTTCTGGCACCTTCCTCCAAACTCTGCCAGATTTAGTTACGCCACTGAAGGAGCACTCTTCATCTCCGCGCAGCTGTCCAACGACGCGGTCAGCGCCCTCCGAAAGGTTCGGGTACTAATATGACTGTAGAAGCAACCTAGCGCCAAAGCACGCACGTAAACATGAGACGCATCCACCCCTGGGGTGAAAGAAGAAAAAGAAAAGGGGGGGGGGGGGGGGGGGGGGAAGAGAGAGAGAGAGAGAGAGAGAGAGAGAGAGAGAGAGAGAGAGAGTTCTGTCTCGATTAAAACGATTGTGGTTTTATTTGTGCTGATGTAAACTTTGTTGGCGGCTATAAATGACACGCCTTGTTTTATATGAGTTGTTTGTAACAAACTTACTACTGTTTGAGCACCAGCGAAAACCAGGCTTCTCAGTCGTTAGCTGACAGTTTGCTGGACCCTATGGCGTAACTAAATACGGCAGTGGTTGAAGGAAGGATGTCGCACCAGTGCTTGGAGTTTGAGTGTGGGCATCACCCTCATGGCCGCTTCACAGTGATAGACCCAAGAAGGTCGATTGACTTACTTTCCTACAATGCCGCTTCACAGTGATAGACCCCACAACTGTGACAGTCGACTGACTTACTATATATCCTGCAATGCCGCTTCACAGTGATAGACAGCACAAGAAGGTGGACCGACTTACTGTCCTACAATGCCGCTTCACAGTGATAGACCCCACAACTGTGACAGTCGACTGACTTACTATATATCCTGCAATGCCGCTTCACAGTGATAGACAGCACAAGAAGGTGGACCGACTTACTGTCCTACAATGCCGCTTCACAGTGATAGACACCACAACTGTGACAGTCGACTGACTTACTATATATCCTGCAATGCCGCTTCACAGTGATAGACAGCACAAGAAGGTGGACCGAATTACTGTCCTACAATGCCGCTTCACAGTGATAGACCCAACAACAAGGTCAGCTGCTAGTCCGCTGCAACGCTTTGCCTTGATGGACCTAACAAGACAGGAGGCTTGCCGTCAAACGTGAATCCTCTCAGATCATCAGCACCTCAGTCACAGCAACTTGCACGACACTAGAACCGCCGTCTCATTTGGTCTGGGACTCAATTAAGGGAGACGGTGACGACTGACTAGGGATAGACCCTCGACCTCCATATTTACATAGGTCACGACCCCGTCGCCTATGACAGTGCTCGTGACGCATTTTGTCAGTGACGTCTTAGGCGGCACATCGACTTAAATCACCCCCTCCCTCTCCACCCCACACGCTGTGGTCGTTAACCGATTCTGAGACTGAGTACCGTTGTGGCAAAATCCGAATGATTTTCAGGATTAATGCTTGCAAAGTGCACCTGAGACCGCGAGAATGACGCGCATGTCCAGCTGGGTCTTGAGCCACAAATAGCGCCCTGTGACGTCACTAACGTTTTGTTTTGTTCTTGTGGTCTTTCAAATATATCACGCTACATGCGCGCGCACGCATTTGTGTGTGTGTGTGTGTACACGTGTGTGTGTGTGTGTGTGTGTGTGAGAGAGAGAGAGAGAGAGAGAGAGAGAGAGAGAGAGAGAGAGAGAGAGAGAGAGAGAGATGATTCTTTAATGATTTCAGGCCATCTGCCCAATCTCATAGGGGGAACAATAATTTTTAACATGAGAGAGAGAGAGAGAGAGAGAGAGAGAGAGAGAGAGAGAGAGAGAGAGAGAGAGAGAGAGAGAGAGTTAAATCTGCACCACCCACCCATCATTTTTGTCCAAACTTTAAGCATCCCAATTGAAATATGTTTATCTTAGAGATTTTTTGGCTTTACGCTGTTTTTGGGAGGTTAGTTTGCAATTGTTCTTTTTCAAAGTTGTTTGATATACTCTTCACAAGTTGTTTGATATACTCTTCACAAGTTGTTTGATATACTCTTGACAAGTTGTTTTGATATACTCTTGACAAGTTGTTTGATATACTCTTGACAAGTTGTTTGATATACTCTTGACAAGTTGTTTGATATACTCTTGACAAGTTGTTTGATATACTCTTGACAAGTTGTTTGATATACTCTTCACAAGTTGTTTGATATACTCTTCACAAGTTGTTTGATATACTCTTCACAAGTTGTTTGATATACTCTTCACAAGTTGTTTGATATACTCTTGACAAGTTGTTTGATATACTCTTGACAAGTTGTTTGATATACTCTTCACAAGTTGTTTGATATACTCTTCACAAGTTGTTTGATATACTCTTCACAAGTTGTTTGATATACTCTTCACAAGTTGTTTGATATACTCTTCACAAGTTGTTTGATATACTCTTCACAAGTTGTTTGATATACTCTTCACATAGAGAAGTCATGCTGTCACTTGATGTACATTGCTGCTGGCTAAACATTAAACCTGATGAATAACTCAGTTTAAACAGCCCTCTGACTCCAAGAGAGGAAATAATACACATGCCCATGAATATGAACACTTGTTAACATGCTCTCTCTCACCTACACAGACCACATGCAGGCTCACACACATACATGCACATACACACACACAGTCACATTAAGATTAGATCCAAACACATAAAAGATTCAAAGAACACTATTTATTAGGACAAAACAATCATGTACAGTAATCATTTGAAGTATACACTCTAATGTCAAGCCTAATCTTAATGTGAAAAAACTAACAACAAAACAAAAAGAGACAAGAATGACTGCTAGCAATAAAACAAGATCCACATAAAAGGTTCAAGGGAACAGTATTTATTAGGACAAAACAAGACGTGCACATTTTTGGGATAATCCCCTTTATCAAGCCACAAAACAACACTTAAACAACAGTTACAACAGTGACAATTGACGAAAAAAGGGATGGAGAGCTAAACCACTGACCTGTTTGGGGCTCAGCTAGGTGTTTCCCTGGCTAGTCTTAGCTTCGTGGCTTAGCTCTCCGTCTCATGTTTAATCATCTCATTTTAATGTTGTTTAAGCATCATTTTGTAGCTTGATAAAGGGGATTACCCTGAAAACTTGCACGTCTTGTTTTGTCATAATAAACAGCATTCCTTTGACCCTTTTGTGTGTTTGGATCTTGTTTTGGAATGCTAGCAGTCATTCTTGTCTCAGATTTTCTCTCTTCACAGTAAGATTAGTCTTGACGTCAGAGTGTATACTTCACATGATTATGGTACAGCCACATTACAGATCCACCCAAACATGAAGCCCCAAGGCCCCGTTAAACAGTCAGCCCACCGATAAATAGCAGGCTTGGAAATTTGAAACAAATTCTCTTCAAAGTATGACACAGTCACATCACTGGTTTATTACAAATATCTGGAAATCAGACCATCACTTGAATATGACACTTGGTGCAGACATAAAATTCACTTTCTGCTTTCTATCTGCTAAATCACTGTGTTGATGACAGTGAATTTTGTCTTATTTTAAGACTAAAGAACTTTGAAGCGAGGACAATTTGAATACAAATGGGGGGGGGGGGGGGGCTTATCTAGTGATGGGGACAGCACTGTGCTTTCAGTTTCACACACATCGGTCACTTTAACATTCCAAGGCCAGCTGTTACTCTCAAACTGTTGCTGAACTGGGTCTTTCTGTTTATGATTTAGGTCCCTCATAGCCCTGCCCCTTTGCCCAAATTAAGACTGACGAGAGTGTGCATGCATGAATTTTCACTGCCTGAAGGTATATGAAAATACAATAAGTCTGTACATCCTGTGCTGTCTTTTTATGCCTTTATATCGCAGCACTGCTGTGAAGATGCTGTTTGATATAGTATGCTTTTCATTTATCTATTTTATTTGATTGAGTAGCTCATGCTTACAACAGTTTCTTTTGTTTTTAAAATGCAATGCATGATATTAAGTGTGTTTGTGTGTGTGTGTGTGTGTGTGTGTGTGTGTGTGTGTGTGTGTGTGTGTGTGTGTGTGTGTATATAACAGCACTGTGGAAGTGTTTAATATGTACCTGTTTATACTATGTGTGTTAACAATTTTTCTTAGAGTTAAAAAACGCAATGTGTGCTACTGTCTGCTGTGATGTGGTATATGTTTAGCCACAAATTGAATCTCTCTGATGAGATAATCTCTTTAATCTTTTGCATTTTCCCATAAGTTACAGAAAAGTTGTTGATCCACAGTAAAAATATCAGTGCTCCTGGAATAAAATACTGCACTCATACACACATGTGTGCACTTGCACACACACACACACACACACACACACACACACACACACACACACACCCAAAATCAAATTTCAATGGTCATCAATGAAAAAGCACACACACACACACATATACACATTAAAAATGTCAATGATCCTAAATGAAAATGCTACACACACATGTACATGCATGCACACACATGGATGGACAAATCCAAGGCTATTTTAAGAACTGTGATAGAAGAACGAAATATTCTTCATATACAGCCTTTTTCAATATTTTGCAAATCTCTGCAAATTTCAATTGACATCAGCCAAAACCTCGCTCTCTCGCTTACTCACACACACACATGCATGCACATAAACACACACACACTCTCAAACACACATTCAGTTTTTAAATACATTTAACAAAATAGTCTCTCCCACACAATTCTAACATTTGTCTACACAGCAACTTAACTTCAAAATCATTCTCTGTTTCATAAATTGTGCAGCACTATTTTTAACTGAAGTTGTTACCTTCTATCTGAATAAACAGTAAGAGTCCAAATACCACCCTCTTACCTCCCCTACCACACACTAAAGAGCGACGGAAAATGACAAAACTCAATCACCCAGTTTATGCTTTCATCTGTTTTTCTGATTTGAAGTTGATGATAGCCTGGTAGCCAGGATGCAATACAAAGTCAATTGTCTGGAACTTTCGACCTTGACAAAACCGCTGATACTTTGGATCAGGTCGCACAAGGTCATGGGCAAGGTCAGCAGTCAGTGTGTCCAAGACATCTTGTGTGAGACTGATGCTACTGTTGTCTTTGTTGTTGATCTGAAAGATACATAAGCTCTGCAAGGTTATTAGAAATGCAACAATTTCCTTTCCACTGTGTCCCTGCCATCTTTTCATAATGTTCCTTAAACTTCAGCATAGGACTTCGTAGGGCTTCCTAGCATCAACACACAAGGGAGTTAATTAGGGCTCAAAAGACATCACACACAATCACTACAACAAAGACCTGAGTTGCTTATGGTAACTCTCACCTGGCATGCAAGTAAATACAAGATATGTAAACTCCACCAGAGGTACATCCTCAGTAGACAAGGTCATGTACATCCTCAATGTACAAGGGAGGATGTACCTCTTGCGGACTTTACATACCTTGTATTTACTTGCTTGCCAGGTGAGAATTACCACAGGCGATTTGGGTCTTGTACTGGGTGTCCCCATAACCCAACCTCATGCTGCTTGCATTAGCAAGTATCTCCCTCTCTCTCTCTCTCTCTCTCACACACACACACACACACACACACACACACACACACACACACACACACTCACATGTGCCCACACCAACAGATGTAAAAGCAGTGTCTGACAAGTTCATGTCTTGTGCAAGTAAGTACAAGCCTAAACCCATTTCTGACATTTGTCCATACATTCACGAACTATGACAATGCTTGTGTTGCATCTGTTCCTCTTTAGTATGTGTAAATAAATAAAACACAACACTATATAAACTTTCATTTGTATGTTGGACCTCCATAAGGAAAACACTCACCCTCAAAACCAGAGGCAGTTTATAGTCAGTGTCAATCACAGGCCATGTTTGGTCCAACACTGTTTTCTCCTGTTGGAACAGCCAGAATCATTAAATGCAAACAAAAACAGCAACATCAACAAAACACAACCAGCAAAACCACCACCACCACCAAAAAACAAAAACACTGATACACACTTAAAAAGAAAAAGAAAAGACAGAAAAGGAAAACACTAAATCCCAAGAACAATTGGGGGGTTGGGTAGTGGGGGGGGGGGGGGGGGGGGGAAGGGGGGTAACACCGATTCACCACAACTGGCCCACTGGCACTATTATAAAGTAATAGTGCACAAGTCTTTATTTTGGCTGCCTCGTTTTTTTCTACCATTATTTCCTTCTTTTTTGTCTTTGGTTTCTTCAGCTATATGCCTGCCTGACTGCCTTGAGTTCAATTGAAGTATCATTCACATAGGTAGATAGCCTAACTGAACATTGCTTCTTCAATCCTGTTGTACTAATTCCTCGTTTTCAAAGATATTGCTTAAGGCTGTCACAGTCTTGTTTCAAAAAAACATTGCATGTCACAACACTGTCTCAGTGTCTGCTGTGTCGGGCATGGACGGCCTGCCTGAAATCAGGGGCAGTAACACCAAAATGGTTTAAAAATAGCACCGTGGCAAACGGCCTATTGTTTAATAATTAAATAATAATAAATACAGTATTTATAAAGTGCAAAACCATGTCCATATATAGACTATTCTATGCGCATACGCATACACACACACACACATACATGCATCATGGCTGTTCCCACACGCCTCTTTAGTTAAAGCCAGTGCCCCAGAATCTAGGTCAGCTATGCAGGTGGCCCCACTTGAGATATCCGATAGCTGAGCGGTCCGGCCACGGACACGCTGCTGCTGCCAGCAGTAAATTATAGCAGCCGTCTTTCACCCCTCCCTTTCCCAGCGCCATCTCACCTCAGAGTTGTACAGCAGACCACTGAAAAGTTCTTATTTTGAAGTTTACACAGACACCAAATACGTTTGGTACAATAGTTTTAGTTTTCATGCAGCAACAAAACCATTTCATGCAAATTTCACACAAAACATCACATTGTGCACAGTACACACACAAAAAGTACGAAACGTATACCATTATTGTGAGGTGCTGCTTTTTCTCTCAACAAAACAACATGTATACATCACAACAACAATATATCTGCTACAGGAAGCACTCATTTAAAATCAGGCCAGACTCTCAAAGAAAAACTCACAGGGGGTGTAAACAGTATACCATTTTGGCAAGAGGGCCTTTCATGCAAACTATTAAAATGTGCGCAGTACACACATAAAACGTATGAAACAAAGCAACATTGAAAAACAGCAAACATGCATCACAACATCAATATGTTCACTACTGCAAACACTCACTTAACATGCAGAAAGCACCATGTACACTCAGCAGCCCATAAGTTAAAAATTAGAAGCAGCCGGCTAGTACTGACCACTGCTGGTACTGACCTAGATTCCACTGACAGAGCAGCTATGTGGGGGAGCTAAAAATAGCTCAGCCAGTGAGCAGCTAAAGCACCTGATTTTAAGCCTGTGGAACAGCCGTGGCATGCATGCACACACACACATGCACACATGCACGCACACACACACACATGCACGCACGCACACACACACACACACACACTGAACCTGCTGAAAACATAAGCAATGTTGCTGACAATTTCCACCCCTGTGTAACCATAGGTGGACACTCACCCAGTTGTAGGAAAGCCGCTGGTCTGCCTTGCAGACGCTGGCGAGACCAACCCAGAGCTCAGAGGCAAAGCAGGGGGACATCGGGGCCAGCATGACACACAGGTCCGCCAGGCACTGTCTGTACAGACCACTCTCCCGCGCCACAGATGGCGGCACTTTCTGCTCAAAGAAAGGAAGCCAAGAAAATGTGTTGTTCCATCATGTCCTTGTGAACTGATGAATTCATGGTCGCTGTTGTCACATAATGGAAAGTATGTGGTCACTGAGGCCATGCAGAGTGAATAGAAATAACTGTGGCCATTGGTATCACACAGTGAATAGGATATACATGGTCACTGGTCTTGCACAATGAAAAGCACATGGTCTGTAAAGTCACACCATGGTCACTGGTATCACACGATGAAGAGGATATACATGGTCACTGGTCTAGCACAATGAAAAGCACATGGTCTGTAAAGTCACACCATGGTCACTGGTATCACACGATGAAGAGGATATACATGGTCACTGGTCTAGCACAATGAAAAGCACATGGTCTGTAAAGTCACACCATGGTCACGGGTATCATACGATGAAGAGGATATACATGGTCACTGGTCTAGCACAATGAAAAGAACATAGTCTGTGAAGTCACACCATACAAAGTAATACACTACTGGTGTCACACTGTGGAAAAGTTAAGATCACTGATGTAACACAATGGAAAGGTTATGGTCACTGGTGTTACACAGTGGAACAACTATGGTCACTGGTGTTACACAGTGGAACAACTATGGTCACTGGTGTTACACAGTGGAACAACTATGGTCACTGGTGTTACACACTGGAACAACTATGGTTACTGGTGTTACACAATGCAAAGGTTATAGTCACTGGTGTTACAAAATGGAAAGGTTATGGTCACTGGTGCTATATAATGAAAAGGTTATGGTGACTGGTGTTACATAATGGAAAGGTTATGGTGACTGGTGTTACATAATGGATAGGTTATAGTGACTGGTGTTACATAATGGATAGGTTACAGTCACTGGTATTACATAATGGAAAGGTTATGGTCACAGGGGTTACATAATGGAAAGGTTATGGTCACAGGGGTTACATAATGGAAAGGTTATGTGGTGACTGGTGTTATACAATGGAAAGGTTATGTGGTGACTGGTGTTATACAATGGAAAGGTTATGTGGTGACTGGTGTTATACAATGGAAAGGTTATGTGGTGACTGGTGTTATACAATGGAAAGGTTATGTGGTGACTGGTGTTATATACAATGGAAAGGTTGTTGTCACTGGTGTTGGTGACTGGTGTTACAAAATAGAAAGGTTATGGTCACTGATGCTACACAGTGGAAAGGTTATGGTCACTGATGCTACACAATGGAAAGGTTATGGTCACTGATGCTACACAGTGGAAAGGTTATGGTCACAGGGGTTACAAAATGGAAAGGTCATGGTCACTGGTGTTACATAACTGAAAGGTTGTGGTCACTGGTGTTACAAAATGGACCAGTTATGGTCACTGCTGTTACACAATGGAAAGGGTTTATCTGAGAAAGGGTGTGCTGTAAGACTCTTCTATTATTATTATTAAAGGTTATGATCACTGGTTTTACGCAATAAAAAGGTTATGCCAACTTATGGTCATAACTGTCACACAATGGAAAGCACACGGTTTTTGGTTGGCAGTACAGAGCTGTTTACCTGGCATGCATGCTACATCTAGTGACCTGCCCCAAGTGTGGTGGTATGGAATTGTTTACCTGGCATGTATACTACATCTGATGACCTACCCCAAGCCTGGTGGTATATAGTTGTTTACCTGGCATGCATGCTACATCTAGTGACCTGCCCCAAGTGTGGTGGGATAGAGTTGTTTACCTGGCATGCATGCTACATCTAGTGACCTGCCCCAAGTGTGGTGGGATAGAGTTGTTTACCTGGCATGCATGCTACATCTAGTGACCTGCCCCAAGTGTGGTGGGATAGAGTTGTTTACCTGGCATGCATGCTACATCTAGTGACCTGCCCCAAGCATGATCATACAGAGTTGTTGTTTACTTGGCATGCATGTTACATCTAGTGGCGTACCCCAAGTGTGGTGGTGTATAGTTGTTTACCTGGCATGCATGTTACATCTAGTGACCTACCCAAGTGTGGTGGTACAGAGCTGTCTGACCTACCCAAGTGTGGTGGTATAGAGCTGTCTGACCTACCCCAAGTGTGGTGGTATAGAGTTGTTTGTCCTACCCCAAGTGTGGTGGTATAGAGTTGTTTACCTTGCATGCATGCTACATCTAGCGACCTACCCCAACTGTGGTGGCATAGAGCTGTTTGACCTACCCCAAGTGTGGTGGTATAGAATTGTTTGACCTACCCCAGGTGTGGTGGTATAGAGTTGTTTACATGGCATGGATGCTACATCTGATGACCTACCCCAAGTGTGGTGGTATAGAGTTGCAGGAAAGCTACAGCTGTGTTGAGAAGGAAGGTCTTGGAGCAGTGAAACGTCACCTGTCAATCAAATGGTGACAGGATTATTAACCCATGCTCACAGTTACTCTTAACACACACGCACACACACATACACACACACACACACATACATACTCTCTCTCTCTCTCTCTCTCTCTCTCTCTCTCTCTCTCTCTCTCTCTCACACACAGAAAAACAAAACAAAAAAACTCATACACACTACACACACATTCAACTGTGCACACACTACACCAGACACATTACTGTTTTCCACATGAACACACTGCTTAATGAGTTGGCACACATCCAAAATAAATCTGCCAAACAGAAAAAGGATCTTGCAACAATAATACTTAATAGTAAAGATTTCCAAAGCACCCCAACTCATTTGGGCTTGAAACACTTCACAACAGCATCACAAAGCACGTAAAGGCACCCAACAATAGTTCCCTAGCGAAACACGGAGAGCGGGGATAACTCAGTGGTTAGAGCACCAGACTCATGACTGAAAGGTTGCAGGTTCGAATCCTGGCAGGAGCAGTAGGAGCAATTTCTGGTCTCCCTTTCACCCCCTGGGAGACCTACCAATAGCATGCAAAAGATCCTCGCCGTTCTGCCAAAAGTGCAGGTGGCCAGTTACAGCTGAAAATACATGCACCCCATGTATGTGGCTTTGTATGAAGTGATGCAACATAGTGCATGGTTGTATAGTGTACACATAATGTGCCGAGATTGCAGCAGGTTCATGTGGCACCAGCCATGTAACAACCACACAATGCTGTAAGTACACCACTTCAATGGATACTAAAATGTGCTATAAAAAGCTACAGTCACTCATTTAGAATCACAAGCGGCAAAAGTGCAACGCGTCAGCTCAAGAGTGGAGAATAGTGCTGTATAAAAGTGATCATCATCATCATTATCAATATCTGTGAGCTGGTTTGGCCTAGTGGTAAGGCGTTAGGCTGGTAAGCAGAAAGACCTCAGTTTGATACCGCTTCAGCTCTCCTTTCTCTTCAAAAAGGTTGTGGTTTGTGGACACTGTCTTGTGACTTTGTCCTACTGAAACATTAAAATGGCTCTCATGGCTGCCCATCCTAATGCAGGAATCATTCTGGTGGTGACAGTGTAGTGATAGGTATATAATCTCCCTCTCCCCCTGCCTCCATACCCCTTCTCCCCCCCATTCTCCCCGTCCCTAATAAGCCGTACAGTTTCTGTGGACATTAAGCACCATGTTTACTTACTTACTTACATTATTAATAACAAAGACTGAAAGTGATGCTAACAGGGATAAGGGGAGGTGGAAAGGAGAAGAGGGGAGGGGGGGTGCTGGGGAGAGCAGAAATTACAGTCATACAAAAATCAAACATGAACTTGCTTCTTTCACAGCGGAGTTTCTTGCATTGTAAAGTTTGTCCTCCCACTCCGCCAGTGTTGCAGCATCACAGTCACCTCCCTTGGAAGAGGTGGCACCACTGATGAGGTTTCCGATCAACCTCCATGCCTTGCCCTGCCATCGCATGATGCCTTTGTAGGCTGCAAGCCACAGATTTAAAACAGACTGGTGAAAAAATAAGACTGAAAGATTTGCTTTACAGCCAATACATAATTTCTACAAAAACTTTAAAAAAATAGGTTGCGTGTGAGCATGCATGTGTTTATATACATGTCTGTGCGGGCATGAATGAACTGAGTACAGGGACGACATACAAATATACATTCATTATGTAATGTTTATACACAGAAATGCTGTCGGGGGGGGGGGGGGGGGGGGGGGGGGTAGCTAAAGAAAAAAATCTGAAACAAGAATGATTGCTGATGTTCTTCTTTCTTCTCAGCACTGGGTGGGAATCAACAGAGCTCAACTAAAAACAGATAAGTGGTTTACTTTTCCACTGTTTTTCAGAGTTTAACTCTTGTTTAAGTGTCGTTTAATAGCTTGATAAACGGGATTACCCTGAAAATTTGCAGGTTGTGTTTTGTCCTAATAAACAGCGTTCTTTTGAACCTTTCATGTGTTTAGATCAGGTTAGCTAAAGACTGAAAGATCTTAAGAATACAGTTTCCTTGTGTCCAGTCCTTAATAAGAAACTCTCCCATACCATCATTCGACCACATTCTATTGGACTGGGGAGACACACTGGACAGGATGCACAGCCGTGTTGCATCCACTCCAAACTGATCTATCACCTCCTGAAACACAGGCAAGTATGGGAAACAGTCAATAAAGCAATCAATCATGCAATACAGACCAGACCAGAGCATATAAACAGCCAAGAGAAAGAAACACAGGGAAAGACAGAAACAAACAGAGAGAGAGAGAGAGATAGAGTGAGTGAGAAGAGAAAGCACAAAAACTAGACGGTTATTATTATATTATTATGGTTAAAAAGACAGAGAGTGAAGAAACAAGTAATTGTTCTCTTTCACACAAAACCTGACTAAACAGGTACCAGAAACTCAAGGGAACGATTTGACATTATCTTTGTTTGAGAATGCGGGCTTTGTTGTTGCGTTTGTGTGACGTCTTTCAATCGCTAATTAACTCTTGTGTGTGTTATTCTGCACAAGCACTCTGGGTGTTCCATTTCAGATTATGCTGGCCATCAACTTTGTTTCAGATGTTTCCAAAAAATGGATGCAAGTAACGAACACCTCAAACAAAACGTAATACGTCCAAAACTACCAACGAAAGGATCAGGAGCAAGAGCCAGGCCTGTCACTGTTTCAATCATTTCTGCCTCTGGATTAAGCAAACTTCTATTTCCCCCACTCCTCCTCTGACACAGTGCTGTGGGGCATGAGCAGCTGTTGTCGCATTTGCCAGCAGAACCCTCTGGGGGCCACCCAGTATATGTATAAAATACAATTGTACATTGACAAATTAATGCGTTTCATGGGGTGAGAGGACTGCATCAACAGCGAGTCAGACTCCTACGTGTGATGTCATGATTTGTGTTTCATCCTATCATGAGTGTCACAGTTAATAGACGATCTTTGGAAATCCAGGGGACTGCACTCAGTAAGTGCCTACAGGCATGGCCTGTATATACAGGTCCAGGCCTGTGGGTGTAGTGTGGAGTAGGCACGCTTTTTTGGGGGGGGTACAGTGAGCACGTGAGCAAGATGACGGATACCCGTAAACAAAAGCAGAAAAGGCATCAGAATTGCCGATCAAGCGCTCACTGTTTGGGGGGAACATGCAGATCGGATAGTAGGTTCCCCCAGCTGGTAGTCTAGTATAAATTATAATAGGTCCATGCCTGAAGATCTAAAATTGTCGTAGATCGGCTCTTCTCAGCTGCCACCTCCATTTAGGGGACTTCACTCTCCCAGAGTAAGAAAACACTGTCAAATTATCTTTGCCTGTTATTTCCGGAAATCGTCTACTGGGCATTAAGTCTCAAGACTCAACCAATCACATCCTGTTATGAGTGTCACAGTTAATTGGGCATTAAATCTCAAGACTCAACCAACCACATCCTATTATGAGCGTCACAGTTAACTAGGTGTTAGATCTCAAGAATCAACCAACCACATCCTATTTTGAGTGTCACAGTTAATTGGGCGTTAAATCTCAAGAATCAACCAACCACATCCTATTTTGAGTGTCACAGTTAATTGGGCGTTAAATCTCAAGAATCAACCAACCACATCCTATTATCAGTGTCCCAGTTAACTGGGTGTTAGACCTCTCAAGAATCAACCAACTACATCCTATTATGAGTGTCACAGTTAATTGGGCATTAAATCTCAAGAATCAACCAACCACATCCTATTATCAGTGTCCCAGTTAACTGGGTGTTAGACCTCTCAAGAATCAACCAACTACATCCTATTATGAGTGTCACAGTTAATTGGGTGTTAAATCTCAAGAATCAACCAACCACATCCTATTATCAGTGTCCCAGTTAACTGGGTGTTAGACCTCTCAAGAATCAACCAATCACATCCTGTTATGAGTGTCACAGTTAATTGGGCGTTAAATCTCAAGAATCAACCAACCACATCCTATTATGAGTGTCACAGTTAACTGAGCGTTAAATCTCAAGAATCAACCAACCACATCCTATTATGAGTGTCACAGTTAATTGGGCGTTAAATCTCAAGAATCAACCAACCACATCCTATTATGAGTGTCACAGTTAATTGGGTGTTAGACCTCTCAAGAATCAACCAACTGGTCTCCTCACCTGCGGGTCCACACCATTGTATTTAGATTTGCTCATCTTTTCCCACTGTGTGACCACTGGTGCACCCGTGTCTTTCTCTTTTGGATTGGGGCCTGTAAAAAACACATTCCCCAGTCTGTAGAGTTTAGATGACTACAGCAAAGTTTGTACTTGTTCTGTGTAGGGACCAACTTCTTCATATGACATACAAGTCTAAGTTTACACTGAGTGGGTGTAGTGTATGTGTGTTTAGCTGCAACCTGCCACCTGCACTTTTGGCAGAATGGCTATCTTTTACACAATACCGTGGTGGCACAGGGGTGGAACAGATACTGAAACAAAAGTCAGGACAGAAAGCCGACTCTGGAGAAGAAAATTCTTCTGCCACTTCAACTGGGGATCAAACCTTTCCTCCATGATCAAGCTGATGTCAATGTTGTCAACATTGAGGAAAACCGGGGGTGGGGGGAGGGGGGGCTGGGGAGGGGCGGGGAGTGCTCGTGGACTTTTCTCAGCATGTACCATCTTGCGCCCACATCACTCTTTGATTTGATAAAAAATTAAAGAGAAAAGAAAAAAAGCGAGAAAAACACACACCAAATTACAGAAATAACATGGGCCCATCCATTCAAGGTGTAGCTGATTTGGCCATCTCAGACCCACCTGAGATGTCGACCTGATCAGGCGTCAGGTACCTTCCGGTGCCCTTGACCCGGTAGCTCTGACCCATCACCATGCCCTGGGTCAGCAGGTTGACGAAGGGCTCACGCTGTGCCAGCATGCCTTCATCGTGCAGAAAGTGAGCGAAGAACCGAGCAAAGTAGAGATGCATCACAGCTGGAAGGGAAAAGGCACACAAGTGAACGAAACAGCCTTCTCCTGCTTCCTGAGTTTCACATCTTGTGCAAGGGTTTGGTTGTGCTGCGGTGGGCACAGTAACATTCTGCTCAACCCCACCTCCAAGCACACTGACAGCATACAAACTATGGATAGCCTAGAACAAACCGTGTTGTGACAAAACTGTGTATAACGTAGGCATTTTTATATTTTTATATCCAAGTTACTTTTCCATACAAAATATGGACAAACCAACAGAAAAGCAAGTCTCTCTCTCTAACGCACATACGCATATCGCATGCATGTCTGCATATA
This sequence comes from Alviniconcha strummeri, assembly GCA_963584105.1. NCBI lineage: Eukaryota > Metazoa > Mollusca > Gastropoda > Provannidae > Alviniconcha > Alviniconcha strummeri. The sequence goes on along the minus strand of OY757546.1, from coordinate 24,663,483 downwards.
CACCCACCCACACACCATGCTCTTTTACCTCAATGTAGGGTTCAACAGGCATGAGCCTGTCTGCCAGTTCCTTTCTGTAGGGTGTGTCTGAGTTAATTTCCCATACAAAATACAGACAAACCAATCAAAAACATGTCTCTCTCTCTCTCTCTCTCTCTCTCTCTCACACACATGCATGTACACACACACACACACACACACACCCCATGCTCTTTTCTCCCAATGTAGAGGTAAACAGGCATGAGCCTGCCTGCCAGTTCCTTTCTGTAGGGTGTGTCTGAGTTACTTTTCCACACACATCCAACGAAAAAACAAGTCTCTCTCTCTCACTTACACACACACATGCATGTCTGCAACACACACACACACACAGACGCACCATGCTCTTTCCCCCCAATGTAGAGGTCAACAGGCATGAGCTTGTCGGCCAGTTCCTTGCTGTAGGGTTCGGCAGTGTTGTTGGGGTCCAGGTACCGCAGAAAGTACCAGGAGGAATCCACAAATGTGTCCATTGTGTCCGTCTCCCTCCGGGCTGGTCCCCCACATCTGGACAGACATTTGAACATCTCCATCCAGACTTGCAGCATCTTCCCAGGTCCTTCATAACCAGACATGAGATTGCAATGTCATGAAATACAGTGAATTAAGACCTCTCTTACATCCCTCAAGTAAATCTATGTGTGTAAATGTGTGTGAGTGTAAGTGTGTATGTGTGTGTGTGTTATGTGTGTGTGTGTGTGTGTGTGCATGCATGTGTGCACATGTTTGTACGTGTGTTAGCACACATGCAAGTGTGTGTGTGTGTGGGGGTTCCTTTACAGTATGAAATCCCCTGAAACCCTGTCCAATGCACCGCACCACAGTAACATAAGCTGGAGGAGTTCGCAAGCTCAAAACAGTCTGATATCAGGTAACCGTGTGGAGAATCTCATCTCCAATCCACAGAGGGTCCACAAGAGCAGGTTGCCCGACGCAGCGCTCACTTGGGGCAGGTGGTGTTGATCCAGTCGTGTTGCTGCGCCAGGGGGGACGGGCCACGTCCTGTCAACTTGTCAATTGGCGGCAGCTCCACTGGCAACTGGTCGTAGGGCACTGCCACAGCCTGAAATAACCAGTCACAAGGTCATGGCTGGCTCGGTAACCTTTCACCTTCACAGCCCCTTCTTAAGGAAGTAAACATGATGCTTAACATCCACAGAAACCATAAGGCTTAACAGGGACGGGGAGAAGGGGGTACGGAGGCGGGGGAGAGGTAGATTACGTACATATCGCTACACTGTCACCTCCACAATGTCCTGCATTAAGATGGGCAGCGATGAGAGCTTTTCTAATGTTTCATTAATTGTGAGGGACAAAGTCACAAGACAGTGTCCACAGACCTCAACTTTTGAAGAGAAAGGAGAGCCGAAATGGATTTGAACTGCGATCCCTCCGCTTACCAGCCTAACACCTTACTGCTAGGCCAAACTGGCTCACTGGCCCCTTCTTAATAACAAACTTGATAAATAAAGTGACATGGCAAACACTCACCATATGCCCTGCCTGGATTGAAGTTAAATACAGTGACAGAGCAGGCACCCACCTGGCCAGTATCACAGTATGTTATGGGTATGTGCTGTAACGGCACATCCCAGAGATGACTAAATATAAGACACAGCAACCAATCACCTGGCAGGTACCATGGTGTATCACGGGTAGGTGCTCTGGTAGCATTGCCTTAAGACAAGCTAAACACAGCAAGCATTCACCTGACAGGTATGCCAGTATCACGATGAGCATGCGCCCCAGCAGTGCCGCCTGTAGAGGAGCTACACAAAGTGACACAACAAGCAATCTTCTAGCATGTGGGACAGTGTATGTTCAGGTGTATGTGTCCCAGCAGCACACACCTGGCAGGTGGCAGTGTATCATGGGTATGGGCGTGCCCTAGTAAGTGTGCTCCAGTAGCACTCACCTGGCAGGTGGCAGTGTATCATGGGTATGGGCGTGCCCTAGTAAGTGTGCTCCAGTAGCACTCACCTGGCAGGTGTCATCGTGTATGGGCATGCCCCAGTATCACACACCTGGCAGGTGTTGCAGTATACTGGGGGTATGAGTGTACCCCTGTTGCATTCACCTGGCAGGTGTCACAGTATATGGGTGTGCCCCAGTAGTGCATACCTGGCAGGTGTCAGTGTCTTGGCATGCCCCAGTAGTGCACACCTGGCAGTGTCACAGTGTATTGTGGGTATGTGTGTGCCCCAGTAGCACTGACCTGGCAGATGGCACAGTGTATGGGTGTGCTCCAGTAGCACTCACCTGGCAGGTGTCACAGTGTATCATGGGTATGGGTGTGCCCCAGTAGCACTGACCTGGCAGATGGCACAGTGTATGGGTGTGCTCCAGTAGCACTCACCTGGCAGGTGTCACAGTGTATCATGGGTATGGGTGTGCCCCAGTAGCACTGACCTGGCAGATGGCACAGTGTATGGGTGTGCTCCAGTAGCACTCACCTGGCAGGTGTCACAGTGTATCATGGGTATGGGTGTGCCCCAGTAGCGTTGTCTGGAGATGAGCCAGTCACGTAACCGTCTGCTCAGCAAATCTCCTCCAACGCCCAGTTGCTGCAAGTTCAAGTGAGACAACGCTGGTTCCAGTCACACAGACATACACACAGCATTCATACCCAAAAACTGGAAGCATCACACTATACTGTACCTAATGCAGCAATTTAATTGTTTTACCACTTCATGTACCTAATGCAGCAATTTAATTGTTTTACCACTTCATGTACCTAATGCAGCAATTTAATTGTTTTACCACTTCATGTACCTAATGCAGCAATTTAATTGTTTTACCACTTCATGTACCTAATGCAGCAATTTAACTGTTTTACCACTTCATGTACCTAATGCAGCAGTTTAACTGTTTTACCACTTCATGTACCTAATGCAGCAGTTTAATTGTTTTACCACTTCATGTACCTAATGCAGCAATTTAATTGTGTTTTACCACTTCATGTACCTAATGCAGCAGTTTAATTGTTTTACCACTTCATGGCTTTAAAAATGACAAATGGCCTTACAATAAAATACAGTGAGTGTGTGTGTGTGTGTGTGTGTGTGTGTGTGTGTGTGTGTGTGTGTGTGTGTGTGTGTGTGTGTGAGTGTGTGTGTGTGTGTGTGCAGGTGTGTGTGTGTGTGTGTGTGTGTGTGTGTGTGTGTGTGTGTGTGTGTGTGTGTGTGTGTGTGTGTGTGCAAGTGAGTGCATGAGTGAGAGTGTGAGCATCTTCATATGAAAGTATATATTATATGCATGCATAATTATGTGTAGATGCCTGCATGCATGTGTTATCAGCATGTACACTGTCATTCTTCTACGCACATTTCCCATTCTAAACACTAATCCACCTACACAGCACTATCACTGTATCAGCATTGCCTGTATGCTGTGCTAGACCTAGGATTTGGAGATCACACTCCATTTTACAGCCACACAGAGTAGCAATGGCTTTGGAGATCACACTCCACTTTACAGCCACACACAGTAGGGATGGCTTTGGAGATCATACTCCACTTTACAGCCACATACAGCAGGGATGGGTTTGGAGATCATACTCCACTTTACAGCCACATACAGCAGGGATGGGTTTGGAGATCATACTCCACTTTACAGCCATACACAGTAGGGAGCCCCAGTTTGTATTATAAACACCATTCTCAGACTGGTGTGCAATGCCATAACTTAAGAAACACTGTACGCCATGTGCTTTCCTTTGGTGACAGTCAATACAGTTGATGCTAACAGACAATTAACACGTTTCTTCCATTAGTTACACACAAGACAACCTGAAACTCTTTGCTGACATTGTGCCAATGTGCTTCTTCCACTGCATATGTGTAAAAGGCGGTTGGTTCACAATTGTACGGTGAACAAAAGAAAACAGAAAAACTTACTTTTGCTTTGCTCAGAACTGCTTCAAAACCTTGAGATCGCGTGAAGCCATTCATCTGTCAGAGCAAACAAACTGTAGCGATTATGCATACAGTTGAAGAAATGATCAAATTAATGTGAAAGTAACGAAAGGATTATATCCAAACAAAGAAAGAAAAAAGAAGGGAAAACAGGTAAAAGGACGACAAGAGGAAAAGTGGACAGCTCAAGGTACCCCCCCTGCACCCTTCCCCCCCCCCCCCCCCCCCACATCCCTTTCCCCACATCCTATGGAGCTGGGTGGGGGGGGGGGGGGGGGAGGGGCTGAAAGGAAGGATGGAAATAAAGCAGCAACAAGAACAAACAGAAGAAAGAAGGCAGAAATCAAGGAAGACAAACAACAGAAAGAAAGCAATTAAAGCAGCAACTAACCCCCTGGCAGCAACTAACCTGCCCACCCAAAAAAGAGGAGACAAAGACAACAGTGAAACCCCAAAAGGGTCCAAAAAATGCTGAGCATGACTTGCATCGTGTGAATTGACGAGCCTTTGTTCCCCAGCTCTGTCCTCAAGCACAGCATGGTACGTCAGCCCCAGTCTGTCAGCCAGCTGCTGGGCAGCCTCGTCCACACTGGGGATGCCTGGGGAACACACCAACACTATGCCAGCTACCAACACCTTGCCTCAGTGCCTCAGGACAATAAAGTAGGGTAGGCCCAGTGTGTCATAACCCCTCAGAATAATCAAGTAGGGTAGGCCCAGCGTATCATAACCCCTCAGAATAATAAAGTAGGGTTGGGCCAGTGTATCGTAACAGCTAAGAATGAGAGACCGGACACACCATAATTCAGCACTGTAGACCCAAGGCCCAGTGTATCATATTAGCTAAGAATGAGAGACTGAACACATCATAATAATTAAGCACTGTAAACCCAAGGCCCAGTGTATCATAACAGCTAAGAATGAGACCAAACGCATCATAATAATCAAACACAGTAGACCCAAGGCTGGGTGTATCGTAACAGTTAAGAATGAGAGACTGAACACACCATAACAATCAAGCACAGTAGACCCAAGGCTGGGTATTGTAACAGTTAAGAATGAGAGACTGAACGCATCATAACAATTAAGCACAGTAGACCCAAAGCAGCAGAATAACTAAATATGGCAGGCAGAACACATCATACTTTCAATTTCATAATAATTAAGTCCAACTGAACCAATGCATCATAAGAATCAAGTGTATTAAATGTGGACCCAATGCATCATAAAAGAGCAATGGAACCAATGTGCCAGACTGAATACAGTAGACAAACGCATTGTAAGAAATCAATAATTAAGTACAGTAGAACCACACAGAAACAATTTGCATTAAAGCAGCTGAGAGTAACAGAAATTCATTTTTTTTTTAATTCCCCCCCCATCTGAAAAAGGAAAAAGTATAACAAGTACTGCTAAGTGGTGCCTTGAGCAGGATTTGAATCAGAAACGGTTTCAAATGAGTTTGAACACAAAATAATGTTAACACTGCCGACCACTGGATGAATGAGACACACCCTTAAACAGGAAACATGGAAGTTTAGCTAGCTACTGATGTTCAACAGGTCTCAGATACAGATTTCACTGTAACAGCAACCTGACGTTCAGCCATGCGTGAAACTGACAGACCTAGCTGCACATCGTTGAACTCGTCAAACTGGATGGAGGAGGACACCAGGATGGGAATGGCCTCTCCTGTGAACGGGTGCAGGGCTTTCAGTGACAGGAGGATGTCTGAGAGAGAGAAAGAAGAAAAAAGGCTCTCACTGAACATTATAGAAAAGCTGGTTACAGTGTTAGTCTGAAGAGGTTACACACTTGCATACACAAACACACACACACACACATCCACACACTCATGCACACACACACATGAACATTTACACAGACACACACTCATGCATGCACACACACACATACACCCAGACATTTACACAAACACACACTCACACTCATGCACATTTACACACACACTCATGTACACATACCCATGTGTGCACATATACACATGCATGCACCCCCCTCCCCCCTGCATGGGTGCATAGACACACATTCGAAATGAACACCAAAACAAAACAATGCTGTCAACTCAACTGGAGCCAATTTCATCAGCACGAAAACATCCAACAAATTCTGGGATTTATTTGTATAGGCTCCACTAACACTGTGCATACCTTCATCACCAGGACCAAAGCTTTTCTGAAAAAAAGGAAGAAAGAAGAAACCCTCATCAATGAAGGAAGCAAGCAGAAGGAGGCATTCAATTTCAATTCGGAAATATTTTATCTGAATACTTATGACTTATTGTAAACTTCCTGTGACTTATTATGAACTGCAGAAGCATAAAGTTGAAAGTCTGGCATTGCCCCTTTTAGCCCTGTCAATTCTATGAAGTTAAAATGTTGCACACATAAAAAAAATACAATGACACACAAACCTGAATGCATTTCTGTGAAACTTGTTCTGTCGAAACAGTTCACTTTTGAAATCATTCCGTCTGTTTATGTACATACCCCACACACACACACAGGGCAAGACCTAACAGGGCTAAATGTGCATGCTGCTGAAGTTGGGGGGGGGGGGGGGGGGAGGCAGGGGAACAAATAACATGTAGATGTTTTGGGCCACATAAAACACAGGCTTCATGGTAAGCAAGTACCAACTAACCAAAGCCCCCCCCCCCCATATGCTGCCATTATTATGATCGCAAATGGCATCATGATCAGAGTGGTTTTTAGCTTTTTAGCATTCTCACCATTATCACTGCTTTCAGCTGCTTGGGTGCTGGAGGATGGGTCGGGGTGGGGTGGTGATGGGGTGTCAGTTTAAACCAGATACAAATTCTCAAAACAAGAGCGTTAAGAAAAATAAAACTTGCTTGCCAAAATACAAATGCACAAGCAATGTGCACATATACAAAAAATAATAAAATTACTCAGCCGAGTTTTTAATCGAGTTAAAATTTCAGACAATAAAAGTCCACAACATTGTTTCCAAAAACAAAACCCAACAACATTTAAAAAGAAATAAATATATATAAATAAAATAAAGATATAATATAAATTCCACACCTGGTACAGTTGTGTTTGGTTCAGCCTGTGCTGTGGAGAGACAGCGACGTACGCCACACCATACACTGCCTCTGGAGTAGATGTGTAGATGTTCAGCGGCTCGTACTGCGTTCCATCAGCAGACTGCACATCACAAAAGTGCAACATCACAAAAGTGCAACATCAAAATGGCAGCAAAATATGACTGGTGCTCTCACCCCTTGGATGAAGGCACAAGTTATGTCAGATTCTTCTTTTTATTTTTATTCTGCCTTTCTAATAATTAACTTTCCATTTTATTTTATTTTTTATGATTTGTTTTCTCTAAACCATCTTCAGACACAAACTGTGTCAAGAACAGTGACAGTGAACACTTTTTTTTAGAACTTTCAGATTTGATACCATTTACTTTTGCCTCATATGATGAATGCTGACTTTTTAGAACTTTCAGATTTGATACCATTTACAACAGACTGATGCTGAGTGAGGAATAAATGATCACATGTTAAGTAAAGAAATGAAACTGGATGATATCTCACCTTTACAGAGAACTCCAGCCTGGTACCATCACACTCCCCTATCTAGTGTGTCTGAAGCAGACAACTTCAGCCTGGGCTCATACTCCTCTATTCTGTGACTGGAACTGGATAATATTTCACCTTCACAGAGAACTTCAGTCTGGTACTATCACACTCTCCTGTCTAGTGTCTCCAAAACTGGATGATATCTCACCTTCACAGAGAACTTCAGTCTGGTACCGTCACACTCTCCTATCCAGTGTCTCTGAAGCTGGATGATATCTCCCCAGAGGTCCTGGTCCACTTCCGACAGGCCTTCATACAGAGACTGGAAAACAACAACCCGATAACAACCAACAAAAATAACATAATCAAAAAGGCATGCACGACTTGTACTGGTTAATAATGCTTTTTGTAAACAAGCACCAAAGTGTTATTTACTGAGTGCAATTATCATCTGTTGACTATTTCTAAACTCTTTTTTTACAGCTTAATCCCTCATCTGACTTGCGTGTGGGGGGGATGTGTGTGTGTGTGTGTGTGTGTGAGTGAGAGTGTGTGCGTTGTTGGTGTTATTGTAAAGTGCCCAGCGCTCCAACCTTGTGTGGTAGATGGGTGCTCTAGAAATCCCCTTTATAATTATTATACTCTGTTTCTGCATGAACAGGGTTTCTTTCATTTAGGCAGCCAGCCTCAAGTATCCGATGAGTAGTCTTAAGCTAAACTCTGAAGGCAAGGAACTCTTGACGGCTAAAAGGGAGGGAGGCAGAGAGGGAGGGAAGAAGGAGAGTACAAAGAACCATACCTGTGCTTTTGCTGTGGTTTTGATGTACCACTGCATCAGGAACCGTTTCTCAGCTTTGGCCCCTGACCTCCATGACCTTCCTGTCTCATCGATCTGTTCATCGGCTAGCACGGTCTGGTCCACAGGGTCCCAGTTGACTTCACCCTGAAGCCACAGGAGAATTCACACACAATGCTTACATATTTTCTATTTGATTTTGTGTATTACCATCCCAGGGTTGTAATTTAGAGCAGTCGATTGGCAAATTTCTATGTCCACACACATAGACTATAAGGATTTTGTATTTATATATTTTTCCAATGAAAATTTCTTTATGATCTTTTTTTGTTGATAAACCAGATCGGCATCTGGCATCATCAGAACAGGCAGTATACTTATTTTTATATAATATATATAAAGTTCAGCATTCAGTATTACAAGAAAAGGCAACAGATCTCTTTTGGATAGGCCAGGTCAGTATTTAACATCCTCAGGAAGGACAACAGATCTCTTTTGGATAGACTAGTTTAGCATCCACCATCTTCAGGAAAGGTAACAAACCTCTTTCTGACCAGCTAATTTAAAATCCAGAATCTTCAGGAAAGGCCTCACCTCTTTCAGACAGACATCTTAGCATCCAGCATCCCCAGGAAAGGCAGTTATATATATATACCTCTTTTTGACAGCAGAGTTCAACATCTTGAGGAAACATAACCACCTTCTAATCTGGCCAGGCATCTCACATCTTGAGGAATGGCAGCATATCTCTTTTTGATAGACTAGTTTGGCAGCTTACAGAAAGGCCACGCCTATTTGTGATAGAATAGTTCAGCATCTTCAGGGAAATCAACATATCTCTTCCTGAGAGACTTCAGTTCAGCATCTTAAAGAAAGACAACATGCTTCCTCTTTCTGACTGACTAGTTCAGTATCTTGAGGGAAGTCAACTTCCTTTTACAGACTGGTTACAGACTGGTTGAAAGACTTCATTTCACCATCATAAGAGAGAGAGAGAGACAACATACCTCTCTTTGACAGATTAGTTCAGCATCTTCAGGGCAGCCTACATGCATCTTTTTGATAGACAAGTGCCGTAACTTGTGGAAAGACTGCCTGATCCATCTGATGTAGCCCAGCATCTAATACCTTGCACTAGTTGCAGAAAAGGCAACATACCTCTTTTCGATAGATGAGCCCAGCATCCAGCATCTTTAGGAAAAGGTACTGTGTCCACTTGTAGTAGGTGGGATCACATGTTGCATATTCCTGCAAACACAGAAAATAGATATTCCCGCAAACACAGAGAACAGAGTAAACCGAGAGCTCCAGCTCGTAGAAAAGCTCATACCGAAACAGACCACAGTACGTATGACATTATTCACACATTATTACAGCATTACTTTACAAAGTTGGCTGATGGCAGCAGTCTCGAGATGAGATTTCATCCGCGCATATGTATGGAAACTTTGGCAATGGATTATAGTGTTCATCTCATCTCGATTCAGTTAGCTGAGAGAAAACCAGTATGGTGTGATCAGTTACAGAAAGCTGGGAGAGGTGAAGAAGAATGCGTGTGGCTGTCTGTGTGGTGGGGTCTTGAAAAACGGCCACACCTGCAATCCTCTCACCCTGTGGAATGCATAATTTGTCAATGTACAATTTCACACACGCACACATATATATATGTATGGGTGACTCCCAAAGTGTTCAGCTGGGGAGTGCTATAATGTCATAATGTCAACTAAAAAAACCCTCCCAGGGTGTTCAGCTGGTGAGTGCTATAATGTCATAATGTCAACTAAAACAAAATCCCAGGGTGTTCAGCTGGTGAGTGCTATAATGTCATAATGTCAACTAAAAAAACAACAACTCCCAGGGTGTTCAGCTGGGGAGTGCGATAATGTCATAATGTCAACTAAAAAAATCAAAAAAATCCCAGGGTGTTCAGCTGGGGTGTTCTAGAGCAGCCAAACAAAAAGCTCCCAATGTTCAGCTGGGGAGTGCTAGAATGTCAACAACAAAAAAAGAAAAAAAGAAAAGAAAAAATGAAAGAAGATTTTTTCAATACCCTGTGCCAGTCAAAACTGCACCCAAGCTGCTCCAGTTGTTGTCTCATACTGTCAATGTTTCTGGAGAGAAAAAAAGAATGAATTCACTTGCTTCACAAACCTTTGCAAATAAATGTAGACAAATTTTGCAAAAAGAACCTCATCTGATCTGCTCGCCCAAGATCACAAAGAGAATTATAATATATAGAGAACAGATATTTTATTTTAAGACTGGCACAACATGTGTACCTGAATGGGCTTGGTACTCAGTATATAATCACTTGGCACTACGGTTCATTTTTGGTAACAGAGTTGTGTTGTTCTTGCATGGATGTGAGTGATGATGAGTGAATAAACCAATATAAAGAAACATTCCTTTAGTGTTTATTTGGTGAGAATACAATCTGTGTCATTCACATGAAAGAAAAACAAGAACAATCCCACACAAATAGGTCAATTAGCATTAATCTAAGATAGTGTCATAAAGTAAATGAGACTGAGTAAACTGACACTATGACAGTTACAGTAACAGATCTTGCTATTTTGCACACACACACACACACACACACACACACACACACACACACACACACACACACACACACACACACACACACACAATGAAGAGACAGGCACAGACACACACACACACACACACACACACACACACACACACACACACACACACACACACACACACACACACACAATGAAGAGACAGGCACAGACACATTTCTGTTATAAAAGCCATGAAAAAAAAACTACAACCAACATCAGAAAGCACAATGACAACCTCAAACTAAATATTTGAAAAAAAGAAAGAAAAAAGAAGCAGAAGAAGAAGATGAAGAAGAAGAAAATGAGAAAAAACACAGGCACACCGATAGGTCCACTGGTCTGGTCTCTCCCCTCTCTCTATGGCGGCATTTTCAGCCGGAAGCCCAAACGCGTCCCAGCCCATTGGATGAATGACACTGCGGCCAGCCAGTCGATGAAACCGGGCCATGGTGTCACTGAGAGTGTAGACTCGGACGTGACCCATGTGCAGTTTGCCACTTGGGTACGGAAACATGGACAAGACGTAGTACTTGTCTTTAGAGCTGTCCGTCTGAAAATGTTAGAGACTAGTGTATTCAAAATTAATAAGAAAAAAGATACTGATAAACAAAGAACAGTAAAATGTTTCGCTAGTTGATAGTTCTGCTGTTGTTGCAGCAGTTGTTTTTCTTTTCTTTCCCTTTCCTTTCCAGCTGTTACATTGTTACTTATAAATATGTCTTTCTACAGGTATTTTGCTACCTTCCTTTGACCAAAGAACAGCAAGAAACCTTTCAGAGATCATGAACACATTACAGTCTTATGACGTAATGGCCTGGTATTTTACTCTTATGTTTAAATGAAACATGAAGCAAATACTGTAACAGGCTGTGACTGTGTGCTTAATTTTGAGTATTTTATGGTTTGTCCATCATATTATTATAGTATTATATACATTGTTAACCTGTTATTGTTATTCACTTATTGTGAATGTGTATATGATCACGAATGCTCTCAACACCTATATGATGCCTCATTCCATGTGCATGTATATTTTATGTGATATGTGGCAATAAAGATATATTGATTGATTGATTGACATTAGCTGACACCCTGAATTACACAATGTTTGTCTATTACTAACTGACATTAGCTGACACCCCAAATTACACAATGTTTGTCTGTTACTAACTGACATTAGCTGACACCCCAATTACATAATGTTTTTCTTTTACTATTAGTAGTATCACATTTAATATATTGATATCTCATCATGTCACATGAAGCAACATATATATATATAATTATATGTATGCATTCAAATTCAATGCTACAGTGCCTCATCAGATTACATGAACTGATTTGTGTTCACCACCTCACTAGATCATAATTATGGTCCAATACACATCCAGCAAATTAAAGCAGTCAAGTACATGTCCAGTTTGACAACTGTTGAAACATCTAGAAACAGCAGTCAAGAACTGGACAGTCTAGTGTTACTGTGACTTGCTAGTGGTTGCAACAAAGCAAGCAGAGAACCTTACATTCTGGCCACGCAGTCTGTCATCTTCTTTGATGATTGGCATCCAGTAAGTCTCCATTTCCTCTCTCTCTTTGCTCGTCAGCTCCTTCTCCTGCAATTGAACACAACAAATCTTCCCTGAATTCTCTTTTTTCTGCCTATGTGCATCTGCACTGAAACTGTGACAGGCTCTATCTTGATTTTCTCCATAAGCAAAACAAACAAAGGAGAAAATGATGTGAGCTGTGAAGCTACAAATATGTGCCAGCCATGCAAAGTGTGCTGAAGGTACACTACAGGGAAAGAAAATATAATGTGCTAAAGGTATATGTCCTATTTGAAGTCGGATGGCTTCCCCCTACTAAAAACCTGAAGTCTAGATTATGGTGCTTTTGGTACCAGAACTCTGTACTGCAGTACCTCCTTTAAAGTTTAAGTTTCAAAGACCACCTTAAAAATCAAGCAAACACAGGCTTAAGGTTACAGAGCGGTGGTCTATGATCAGGGGCTGATTTGCATCCATGGACATCACATGAATGGAATGGTTCCTTAAAGCTGTTCCAAAAGAGGAACGGTTCCTCGAAAGTGAGGTCTTTCACAACCATAAAGAGTTCTACTGCACAGTAACACTAACAGTCAAATAACTTGACCAAACTCAGAACCTTTTGGTTACTTTCTCCATAAATGGCATAATAATAATAATAAAGTACTCTTTAACTTTAAAGTAAAAGTCCAAGGTTTTTAAGTATGCAAAATGACCATCAAAATGATTGACAAATGAGTCACTAGTTTCAGATTTAATGAAATAATTTTGTTGTTGTTGTTGTTTAATTGGGTTTTTAATCAATTTTATTTTCTGTAGGCTTCCACGGAAGTGACATCAGTCTGGGGAGTCAGTGTGGTTGCCATGTTAGATTCTTCAGTAAATTGTGTATGCGTGTGGTCGACAGAAAAGTTAACTATGCTGGCCTACTGTGTTGCCGCAAACTGTAACAATTCACAGACAACCCCAGGTATAACAATGCATGAGCTCCCGCGCAACCGACCCGCAGTGAGGCGAAAGTGGATTAAGTTTATACAATTCAAACAAGCTGACTTTCTTGCTGCGCCACATCATGCCCATTTGTGTAACGAGCACTTCAGTGAGTGCGATTTTGCAAACCCCATGGAATACCGCATGTCGAAGCTGACACGATGTTCCGGTACTCTTTCAAACTCCTGCCTGACAGGCTCAAACTGATATGGCTGTATCCCTGTGGGTCTCTCGGGCAAAGTATCAGTTTCGTCTTTGGAGCTCGAGTTGGCCATTTTGCAGCGACTCAACAGAGTGACGGTGTAGGCATATGGTCACGTGATTTGGGCGTCATGGCGACGCTTTCGGTACGACAGATTTTTTTTTTTTTTTTTGCATTTATAACCCTCAGATCACAGTTTCACCTACATCATCGTTCTCAGCGAGCTTTAACGGAAATCGTGTCAAAAATCACCCCTAACCTTGGACTTGTCCTTCAAGTCTTATGTGCTATTTCACCAAGCTGGAGCACATAGCCATTACAAAGCAAAGAACCAACACACACACGCACACACACACACACACACACACACACACATGCACACATACACACACACACACACACATGTACGAGCACATTATTATACAAATTACAAATGTTTTGACAATAGTCAGTACACATACCCAAACACCTGTTTTGCTGAAGAGGCTTCTAGACAATGGCCAAAGTGGCCATGCATGACGTCGTTGACGCTGATGAAGCCAGGCACACCAGCTGAGTCCTCTTCGTGTTGACACCCCCATCATGCGGCACTTCTAAAGACCTCTCTCACTCTTGAAACTTTGTTTCAGGTTTGTCAGCTGTGGGTTTCTCAGTGTGCCAAAACTGCCATGCTTTGAGTTTGACTGCATGGATTAAAAAAACAGGAAAAAGAAGAAAAAAATAGATTTTTTTTTGGAAGGCCTCTTCCCCTTCTCCGTAGGCAACCAGCTTCTTTATATGTATACAGAAGTGGCATTAGACACGCTAGTCACACTCACTGACACTGTGGCTATGGACAGAAATATGAGTTGCATCATCCAGCATCACTATGCACAACTTGTATTACACAGTCTAAGAAGAAAAATCGCTGATGGGTCAGAATTTCTGAAATACCAATTCGAAATGTGACAGAGACGTTAGAGAGAGAGAGAGAGAGAGAGAGAGAGAGAGAGAGAGAGAGAGAGAGAGAGAGAGAGAGAGAGAGAGAGAATAGATCTAGGATTGTGATTATCACTTTCTGAATTTTCTGCCACTGTGCAAACTCAATTCGACAGCAGCAGGCAGAAAACAACTGATTCAGAAGTTACGCACTATCTAAATTTCACAATGACACCGCTGCAATCTGAAAGGGGCACCACTGAACTGAAAACGATATAATTATGTGTAAAAGTAAAAAGTACCACAATGTCACGTCGTGTGTGGGTGCCGCCATGCTTGACAAGGGACACCATTCTGCGGATAAAATAACTGCGGATAAAATAACTATTTTGTACAGGAGTAGTTTACCTTGCCCCGCTTCTCCACAGACAGGGTGCTTGCTGGCTTTAGTGGTGTTTACCAGCCTGTGCACGCGCGCGCGCGCGCGTGTGTGTGTGTGGTTAGTGCGTGCGTGCGTGAGTGTGTGCGTGCATGCGACGATGCGTGTGTATATGTGTGTGTATATGTGTGTGTGTGTGTGTGTGTGTGTGTGTGTGTGTGTGTGTGTGTGTGTGTGTATGTGTGCGGCGTGTGTGTGTGTGTGTGTGTGTGTGTGTGTGTGTGTGTGTGTGTGTGTGTGTGTGTGTGTGTGTGTGTGTGTGTGTGTGATGCGTGCCTCGTGCGTCCGTGCGTGCCGCGTTCGTGCTTGCGTGCGCCGCGCGCGCGCGCGCGCGTGAGTATGTGCGTTTTGTGTGTGTGTGTGTGAGTGCATGCCAATGTAACCAGCACTGAAGTATATCATTGGCAATCTGTGGCGGGAGCATACTTTTGTCGCGACAAAAAATGACAAAACCGTCTTTTGTTGCGACAAAAATGAAACTTGTGGCAGCTCCCGCCAATGATAGAAACAAGCGGCTTCATCAGTTTGACATAGGCCCAATACGGCGGTAGGTTTATGCCGTTGAGAAGACACGCATTTATTAAGTTATTTTTTCTCCACAGATCGCAACTATATTATAGCGGCTCGTCTGAGGCTCCCCCGACATTTGCCTGTATAACCGAGTGTATTGTATGTAGGTTGTTGCTTAACGTCCTCGGATGTCAGTTGACATATTACGGACAAGCTGAAACCAATGCCGAAGCATGGTTCAATATAGCTTTACGTCCACGGAAAGCAGAAGGCTAGTTAGGACGGTCAGCCCAGGACTGCCACCTCGACTCTCACACAGCTCCTGAACTATGCATATTGTATAGTGAAGTGATGCTTAATGTCCTCAGATGTTAGTTGACATATTACGGACAAGCTGAAACCAATGCCGAAGCATGGATCAGTATAGCTTTACGTCCACGGAAAGCAGAAGGCTCGTTAGGACAGACAGCCCAGGACGGCCACCTCGACTCTCACACAGCTCCTGAAGTATGCATATTGTATGTGATGATGATGAGTTGATGCTTAATGTCCTCAGATGTCATTTGACATATTAGGGACAAGTTGTGACCAATGCCGAAGCACGGTTCAATAAAAGCCACATACGTAAGGTGTATGCGTGTTTAGCTGTAACCTGCCACCTGCACTTTTGGCAGAATGACCGGGATTTTTTACGTGCTACTGTGGTAACACGGGGGTGGAACGGATACCGAAATAAGGGTCAGCACAGAAAATCGACCCTGGAGAAGAAAATTCTCCCGCCGTTCCAGCAGGGATTCGAACCCGCGACCTTTCAATCACGAGTCCGGCGCTCTAACCACTGAGCTATCCCCGCCCCAATATTGTATGTTCCGGGCCATGACCCTTTAACCTTTTCTTTCCTGACCTTTTCCTTTTTGATTGGGTAGGAGTTTTATGGCCCCAGTTATCTAACTGAAGTGTTAAAACTTGAGCGCTGGGCCCGCCGCGTCCTCTTTCCTCCAGTGTCCCTGCAGTAGCAGGTCGTCAGTTAGCAATAGTTCGAGCTGCTGCCTATGCATCTGACTCAGGGGAGAGCCCAAACTCCAAGCACTGGTTTACGACATCCTTCCGGAGGAAGGTGCCGAAAAGCGATGCTAGGAGTGTGGGGAGAGCCTACACTGTTTCCTGGTTGGTGCCAATAAAAGTTATAGCAACATCTGACTTGTGACTCTTCATTCATGCTTCCAACTTGCTTCCCTCACTCCCCACCCCTGCTCTCCTACACTTGTAAAACTGATAGCCAACTATAAACCATAAAAAAACACAATTTCGAGTAAAAAAAGCGCCAACATTTCCGCTTGCTCAGTGAAGAAGAAGCGGGAGGAGGATGGTCGTGCATTTCGTGCCTGACGCGTTAAATGGCATGGCTGACTCAGAGCGACACGAACTGCATGAATAAAAACTGATTTTTATGTGGCTCATACACGCAAGTAACTGATGCACGTTGACAGTGTGGTGCTCACACAGTTATGCGCCCCTGGCAAACTAAACCTACAAAAACATTTGCACAACAATACAACCCGGCCACAGAAACTCTCCCGGAAAACCCAAGATGGAAACATCAGCACACAGAGTGACCATAAAAGGCCTGCATGCCAAGCGAACAAAAACACAACAAAAACAAAACAAAGCAACAAAACAACAACAACAACAGCAGCCTAAAAGGGGGAAAAGAAAGCCACTGAAATACAGAGAAAGAAATTTTGCGCGCGCACACACACACACACACACACACACACACACACACACACACACAGCAGCATACCCCCCCACACAACACACACACACACGCACACACACACAGCATACCCCCCCACACACACACACGCATACACACACACACACACACACACACACACACACACACACACACACAGCATACACACACACACACCCAACCACCCCCAACCACACACACACACACACACACACACACACACACACACACACACACACACACAACGACGACGACGACGACTTTGATGTAGTCT